>SNQJ01S0000110.1:519112-536276 GCA_010110895.2 Picea sitchensis
ATCCACAGTGTATGTTTGGTGGCCATGACCTGTCTTACTTGACATGGATCTTCGCATGTCGGCATTTATGCTTTGAGTCATTTGTATTCTGAGTATGGGAATGCCTACCTCAGTGATGATATATTATTGTACTGTATTTCCTTCTTTGTTGGCAGGTTTCCGATCGACTGTTCCTTGTTCCCTACACACAATCGACAAAGTATTTCAGCTATCACTCTGTTCTAACTTCATACTTTGGGGGGCTCTCTGTTACACATTATTTTCATCATCCCTATGATCGTTAATTATGTAAACCTATCTGTTTCCTTCAGAGGGGTCAGTGGCCTGAGTTCCTAAAGAGAGAAGGGAGATCGGTTCGTGTCTGCACTTACGGATTTATCCTATAACACACTGCCCTGTTTTCCTGGCGTTCGTTTAATTCTCTCACAACTTCTTCAATTTTTCCCAAAATTGGCCTTCTCCAACAAGCCCCCAACATTGACATTGTGACTCGTCCCGAGTCACTCACAGACCCCAACATATTTCACTTCTTGTTTCAGTGCTTTGTACATCTCTATTATCCATTGACATTGCTCCCGAACTTGAATGTTGTTCCCCTTCATGGATTTTACGACCTATGCAGTGACTAGAGTTCTTAATATCTCTCCCCCCTCCAATAATATTTGTTCTATTCTCAATTTCCCTACATCAATCTCCATGGCCAACTTCTCTTCCTTCTCCCTCAAGGGTTCCAATTGGTCCTGTCTTGCCATCTTCTGCACCAGCACCACCTTTTCCCGTGCTTGTAGGCTTTTCATATCTGTAGCTTGTTGAGTACTCAACACACCCTAAAGTTCTGTGACCATTTCCTTTTGAGTAACACCTTGTTTTCCACCTTTTGTTGTTGTCGTCTTGGTCTAAGACCAATAATCCACTTATCTGATATGTTTCAAACCATCTTAAGAGGCACAATGACTACTCAAGGAATCAACGACCTGGAGCTTTCTCGGCTACTTTGACTCCCTAGAGAAGTTCGGCATCGAAAAAATATTAAGGTGGCAAAAATCATTTTGAGAAGTCAAAGTAGCTGAGTACCGAACTCCGTCAACATCGAATGATAATAGTGTTTATTTCTTATGAACAGGATCTGAAAAGATTTTTCCATAGGCCGATCCTTTCGGCTTCGATAGAGAAGTGTAATCATGAGCGTCGTACAAAAGAGGAGTTCCACCACCAACCGTCGATGCCTGAAACGTTCCCTTAATCACCAATCCAATTGTCATTGATATCGAGAGTTTTATAAAGAAGATAGAATTATTGATAAACCATCTAAATAGTAGTCGATCCCTGATCTTTATGAAGGTAAGACATGACGTGATGTTTAACCCCCAGCTGTGTCAAGTACTTCACATTCATATATTTAGTTAATTCGTAGATCGCGCATTAGTTACTAGCTCATGCGCGAATCAAAATGGAATCATTAAACTCATCAATACAATGCATCTCCATCTGTGCCTCCGCCATCAACCAGTTAAGTTTCAACAGCAGAAATCCGATAGTGGTTTATTTTGAAATCTACATTTATCACCCATATTAACTAATTGATATGACTGGTAGTATCTCCCAGTTATATTCTTTCGAGGCATTTTATGTGATCCCACTCTGCGCGGCAAGGAATTAAGAACAAATAGGAGAATTAAGCCACCAATCTAGAGGAAGCATCTGAAGTCCAGTGAGTATTAAATAGTTATCTTAGAAAGCATTACAGGTATGGGTTCACTTGTGGTTTTATGCTTCATTTGTATATGTTCTCACCCGATGTTTCTCTGTATACATGTCCTAAGGGTGGATTTCATTGCAGGGACAATGCCTCCAAAGAAGCCATCCACCAGGAAATCACCATGGGCACCAAAGCTGCAAGAATCAGAAATAGGAGAAGGATCTTCCCCAGTAGTTGCACAACAATTAGAATTCGCTCCTAAGTCAGTGTCCATCATCAAGGCGATCACCAAGGAGCCCTTTTTCCATCCCCCATCTTTCGAGGATACAGAGACAAGCATTGGAGCGAAGACAACTTTTCCTCGCTAGGAATAAGTCTTCAAGAAGATTAAGGAATAATAATCTCTCGAATATACTCCACACATCGACCTTGGTACAAGGAAGCTCGATGATGAGGTCCTCCCAAATATTCCCAGGGCTTATCTGCACATGGTGGCAAGCCAGTCCCTGATTTTCCCTTGCGTCAAGCTCTTAAAGTGGCTCATTGATCACACTAATGCACATAAATTTTTTATTAATGATGACAATGGAGAATGCATCGGGGTTTTCCTGCCATCAGAAGTTCAGAAATACTACAAACTCAATCAGTCTAGAGAAAAGTTAAGCACTAATTTCGTGTTGAGTTTCTATGCCTCTCATGACACTAGCAAAATCATGGCATCCTGGTGGAGGGAAGACAAGAAATTCATGAACCAAACTTCTAGCTGGTACCTGACGATCAATCTCAGGGAACCTTATGCCTATCTCATGGCCCTTCTTTACAGATTGCATGGGGAAAAAGATTGCTCCCAGTTTTTGGAAGCTTGGATGCCTTTGGCTTTTGCAACCGCCATTTCAGGAATCGATTTCAATTGGGGTGATATCATCTCTAAACAGCTGAGCACCTGCATGAAATAGGCCCAGGTGCCAAAGGAGGGAGATACCCCTGCCTTTTACATGGCTTCGTATCTACTAGACATCATCTACACCAGGAACACTTTTGTTGGGATGAACTTGAATTGGCACCCTTTAGAGCTTGCAGTCCATGTATACTACATCATCTTGTGGGAAAACAGGTACAAGAAATTCTATGTTGTTATTTGTGATCCGTTTATTGCACCCATTTACTTGTTTCTCTTTAAGAAAGAATTCCCTAGGTTATCAGGCAAAGCAAAAAAGGTCATAGTTAAAATTGGTCACTAGTATTTGGATGAATGAGAAACATACATTAGGATTTTTGGCGCCACAGGGGCACCACATATATTGCCCATTTATGTTCCTGACTGGCTAGTGTTAGGAGAAATCTGCTATCAAACCATCATACAAGGATACAATGCAACTTTAGTAAAAGACAAGAAGCGGGCTTTCATACCATATGGGTTTCATATCGGCTTCTGCATTGTTAACTTGGGCTAGTTCAATTGGAATTTCAGTTCCAAGCTGGTTGATTTCACAAACGTGATCCCAGGGGATTGGTCATACAACACGCGTCACAAGTATCATCCTATTGGTCTTATGCCCACGATTGATTTGAGGATGAAATTTTCATCGAGAATGCTCAAGTCTGGGATATGGTGACAGTCAGGAAGCCTGATCCTAGAGGAACTAGGTTTAGAGCTATGAGCTTTGAAGAGCAGGCCACATTTTTGGAGCAAGAAGTTCAAGGATTTGGCCGACGTCCTAAAGCAGCAGTAGCATATGAATTGGAGGAAGAAACAAATGATCCCCAAGAAGACATTGATATATCATAATCTCATCAGGGATCCCCGATACAAATCAGAGGTTTCCATGAAGATCAAATGACTCAAGAGAGTGGCTCGCTTTTATACCAACAAGCTCAGCTATTAATGAAACAGATGTTGGATAACTCACATCTTGCCATAAGTCCTGGGATTTCAACTACCGTCCAAAGAATCCTAACATAACCAAGCGATCCTAGTCTCACAGTCGTCGATGGCACCAATGGGTCAAGAAATCATGAATCTATGATATCTCCAATTGATCCCTCGGGAGAAGGAACAACTCAACCAAAGACAGGTCGGGTGTCGATAGAAACACAAGTGCCCAACCCCTTGAGCATGTTTATACACATATACAACGATGAAAAGAGAAAAAATCCCTCTCGTGGTACCTCGGTGCGCGTCTAAGAAGAAGAAGGTCCCGAAAAGACCCCTTCCCCAAGCCCCGAAAATGTCTCTTCTACTGGGCCCAGGGTTCAGGACCAGGGAGTCCCACATAAGGAAGCTGAAGCTGAAGGTAATCTCAATACAGGAAAATCCAATGAACCAGAAATAGATATCAGCCTGAGTGATCAGCCTCCGCAAAAGGAAATCGACAGTTCCACGATCGATGAGAATGTAAGTGACAAGTCTATGCCCGAAACCTCTATCCTACCCAATACCTAGATTCCCGGTGAGAAACAAGTAGAAGTTGGATCTACAAGGAAGAACAAAGAAATTCGAGAGCTCATTCTCGAACAAATATACACTGCGGGAATCTTGGGAAATAATCTCACATGGGGTGATCGACAAATACCAGACTCGGTAGATGAGGTCGCAGACATCTATGTGATCTCCTATGATCAAAAGAGAAAGGCTATCATACAAAGGACTGCAAAGAAGAGAAGAATCACCCTAGATCAGTCCATTATACATGTCACTGAGGAGAAGTTAATCAATACAGCAGACGTCCATACATCTGAGTTGATTGGTGTGGGAAACTCCCTCTCAGAGGCCACCCAGGACAGGGCCAGGAGAGATGAAAAGGAACTTACCAATGCCCAAAGGGGGCTCGAACACTTGTGCAATATTGCTGATTACTATAAGGGTGCTACACAGACAGTTTTGTATTTAAAAGATGAGTTTGGTAAAGTTTACGATGAGTTCAAGAAGGAAAGACACCTATTAATCTCGAATATAGCAAAATTCCAGGAAGACACTCACATGGCACTCGCGACATGTAAGGAAATGGAGCGATGGTATGAGAAGGTGCAACAGGCGGTGGAGAGGCTCGAGTTTATTAAGGCAATCCAGAAAGGCCGAGAAAAATAAGACCACCACATTCGGCTAGTAAGTAAAAGCAGTCTCAGTCACATGAAGTGATCAGCCAAATACTGGGCCAAAATGTCTCGAATCCCACATGAAGAAATCCAAGAACAATGGGCTAGGTGTCAGAAGCACTGGGATAAAATCAATAAAATAATGAAAGACGTCGGACTCCCTGAATATGGCACCCCCGATATGTTTATCAACCTAAACAAAATAATAAAGTTGTGCGCCGAACAAGATGATTTATGGGTCGATGAATGCGCAAGGGTCATCGATGCAAAGCCAGGGCAATTACAACAGTTCGCAGGACATCCAATAAAAGCTAGAACCAAGCTTCAGAAATTGAACTTCAGCCTCGCAAAGTATCGGGCGCACGCAACAGACATCAAGGGAATATATGCGGCTCCAATGGAACAACAGAGATTTCCATGGGCCAACACCTGTGAAGAACTCTTTATCCGATGGTCTGATTATGAAAGAGCCCACCCTTTTCAAGAAACAACTCGGGTGGATTGTTGAAATACTGTTAGATGATAATTCCACATGACGATTTTTTATTAGCTCAAATTATATTTTACCGTTAATTACTGTTAAGACTTTATATTATAAATAGGGACATCGATCGATGGTTGTTGTAAGAACTATTTTTCTTTTGGTTGTTGATAATTTTTTTGAGACTAATATAAATTAAGAAGCCCTTCTGGACCAAAGATGAGCTATTTTTCATCAGATGTATGTGATTGGACTTGGAGAAGAATTACTTTCTTTCCTACTCCATGAATGTTGTAGTAAATGAGTAAGAGAAATTAATTCTATTGTCAAGTTATCTGGTGCAATGTTTTGATTTTCTTTGCTTTAAATGGTGAAAGTAAATCGTTGTTCTTCTATGTGATGAATGTCTTGGTAGATGAATTATTTTTCTTACCGTGATCTTGATTACATAAGTGTTTCTTTTTCTTTATGCTAAGTAGTTTACCTCAACTATGTGATGAATTTCTTGGTAGATGAAATATTTTGCTTGCCATGATCTTGATTACATATACATTTTCTTTCTGTTAAGTAGTTTTTGCAGATAGTAGTTGGATGATCATTTGGTTAGAGTATTAGTACTAGGCCCTCTGGCATAAGATCGTTGTCTACATGCTTGAGCAACAGGTTATCCTAAGCTCGACCCTTTCCCAATAGTTAAAATTTTTGTCCTATCTTTGTCAAGTTGGTCTATACCGGATTTAATATCTCATACCAGTCCCATCTAAGAGATATTACAGAGAAGAACTATCCTGAGTGAAGGAAGAGACTTCACCCAAAAACACAAAATCTCATCGATATTTTGGCCATATTGTAAGATCTGGAGAACCATTCCACTCCAAAGGTTGCAGAGTCTAATTGGGCCTCGATGGAGGGTTTGGTTCCTGCTGTTGAGTCAGTGGATTTAGGCCCCATCAACAGAATTGGAACTAGAAGGAAGGCCTGAGAAGGAATGGCTGGATATGCAAGTTTCCTGACATTTCGAACAACCTATAGATTCGTAATGGCCCACATGCATGGATAGTCATCCAACAGACAACCCACCTTTACCGAGTACTCCAGAAGAGGATAAATCACCCCACTCCGAGGAAGGATATCTTCGCCCTAGAATACCTTACACCCTCCCTCATGAGGAATTGAATCAGTTTAGAAGGATTACCAAAGCCTACACCCAACAAATCGATGTGTTTCCCTTCACCGCCATCCTCCCTCGAAGAAAAAAAAAATCAGACTAGTAGTCATCACTCCCAACGAAGTTTTCATACATTTCGTCGAAGACTTAATAGATTTCATAATCACCTAAATTCAAGAACCTCTTGAACTCATACTCGAGATTCCATCTGGCGACATCTTCAAACCTAACGACCTTTCATAAGAGGAAGAGCCTAACTCTGACTCTGAAGATATGGAAGGGAACAACGGTCTTGAGGAGGATAGAGAAGTTCCACTTCAAGACAACCAACCTTGGTTGATCGGGAACATTGTGGTCGTCCCAGGACGAGTACACAATATCCCTCGGCACTTGGAAAAGTTTCTCCCCAAGTATGATCCTGAAACCTCAGGATTGCCCAAATATCATATCAAGAAATTCATACTCACGTTCAGGTTCATGAACGTTCAACATGAAGACGTAGTATGCATAATTTTCCCCTACACATTTGAGAACTCGGCTTCCACATGGTATTTTAATTTTCTAGTAGGGTCCATAACCATCTGGACTAAGTTCCAAAAGGATTTCCTAGACAAATTCACCGAAGAAACTACCACAGGAGCCCTTATGGCCGAATTATTCATAACCACCATGACCCAAAAAGAAAGGGTCAAAGATTTCAATCAAATATTCACGACTATCCTAAAAAAATTTCATCCCACGGTGAAACCTACTCAAGAGTTGCAAATCAAGGTCTGTGCCAACATGCTTTCGGCCTCTATTTCAATGTTTGTTAAGAGAGATGCTAAGCAAACCCTCGTGGATAACTTTGAAGAGGCCAAGATGATAGATTTCCAGATGAAAGAATGTAAAGAAGGCCAGGCCTCTCTAGTGAGAAAAGAAAGTCTCCCCCCTCCTAGGAGAGGACTCCTCTTGACTAGATTGTCGGGGAAGCCGGCTGAACCAACTCCCGATAAAGGTAATGGGGATATAGAATACCTACAACGCGTGGTCAATAAACTATCAATTGAGATTATATATATGAAAAGAAATGCAGGTGAGGGAAACCAAAGCCAAAGACCCTATAATCCTTTCTTTAAAAGAAACCATCCTTTCAAAGCAATTGAACTCCCCCAACCAACCTAAACATTGATCTAGGGAATGTCACATCTGATTCTTTCTGTACTTACAACCAAGAGAACCACTCGGAAAGGGAATTCCCTCAGTGGGTCCATGCCATGAATTTAATGGCCAATCATTTTCTAGATGAAGTCTCTTTGACCGAACCATCCAACAGTTTGACCTTTAATATTGCCAATCATGAAGAGGCTGACCCACCACAAGACATGAACATGATGATATGGGATCCCAATGTGATCACATCTTCAGATGATCTCTTTAAATCTCAGGGACCACCCACAGATATATCGACGATACAGACATGTAGTAAGGGTCAACCTGGCCCAAAATATACCGATGCCACTCATGCCTCACAAAGTAAATTAACTCCCAATCGCTCGAGAATACCTTTTTCTCCTAGTAACAAACCCATAAGTATCCATACTCATGATTCTCCTAAATTAGATTACAATGTAGTAGAATATTTGAAGAAGTTGAAAGCTAATGTATCAATTATGGACATATGTAGAATCCCTCAGCATAAATACCTTCTATTGAAAGCTCTAAGTTCGGTAAAAAACCCGACCACGAGCGATGGTCGAGAGAAGAATATTCCCCCTACAGATTTGGAAAGAAAACCAACGATAAACACCTACTCAGAAGGCAGGAAGGAGAGGCCTTTTGTACCACCTTTCCTTTTAATGTTTGAAGTCTTCAACATGAATCTCCACAATTTTTGAGTAGACTCCGGGGCATCTTCTAATGTCATTCCCTTGGATTTTTGTAACAAATTAGGTGTTGTCCCTCTAAAAAGTGATAAGCATGTCATACAACTATACAGGACCCAGGTCAAGGTCATGGGGGAACTCAAAGAGGTGATGATTAGGATAGCCACTCATCCTAATTTTGTGTAGGTGATTGACATCATTGTGGTGGATATCCCTAAGGCATATGGGCTATTATTGAGCCGAGATTGGTCCAAAAAACTAAATAGATACTTTAGCACAAACTGGTCACACCTTTGGCTACCATTGAAGGGATACAAGAACATGATCAGAATCGATAGGGAAAGATACCTGAAACATACGGTCACTAACCTGGAAACCTCGAATGAACCAACCTATACCAATTTTCCCATACTAGGGAATTATTCTTGTGATTATCACTTTGGCAATTTTTCTCCTCTCCTGTCCGATGTTTCACTTACTCAAAACTCTAAAATGACCTTTCAAGAAGAATTCCTGATGAAAATGGAATATTCTCTCTTTTGTCAAAACCTAGTGTTAGGTCTTCCAGAAGAAAAGATCGAAGATCGGAACATTGATTTGGATAGAAATCGTTGCTCGTGAATTTTGACCCTTTATTTTGATGGATCCAAGTCACAAGAGGGTTTGGGAGCAGGGTACATCATCATCGATAAAAAAGGTAAATGCCATTTCTTGTCTTGTAGACTAGAATTTGAGTGTACTAACAACACTGCCAAGTATGAAGCCCTGGTACAAGGGTTAAAGAAAGCCATAGATCTTAATGTCAAGGAATTAAAGGTGTTCAGAGACTCAGAAATCATCATTAGACAAGTGAGAAACATTATACACTGCAACTCCCCTCATCTTAAGAACTACCAGCAGGAGGTGTAGAGGCTGATAGAACGCTTTGAAGCTTTCAATATCACTACGATCCCTAGAGCAAAGAATATCCTTGTTGACTCCTTATCCACTGCTGCTTCAAGACTCTCACCTTTAGAATATTACAAACCCAACCGATTCACTATAGAACTGCTCTACAAGCCATCGATACTGAATAATATTTCTAATTGGAAAGTCTTTGAGGGGGATGAACTGATCATAAGCTTCTTGACTAATCAAGACAACTTCAAAGACCTCTCTATAGATGATGAAGAGTTCCAATACAACTAACGGAAACCAATCCTTGGGAGGAAAAACACGCGGATAAACCAAAGGCTCACACAATTACAAAAGGGATACTGAATCTAGAGAATTTGTTTGATCTAAAGGAATGATTCAAAGGACCTAAAAATGAAAAGACTAGTAGCTCTTGTCCCCTCCATGAAACTGTAAATCTTGGAACCCCAAACAACCCAAAGTATGTGAATCTTGGCAAAATGATATCTAAAGAGGAGAGGAAATCCTGCCTCAAATTATTCAGACAATACCAGGATATGTTCGCTTGGTCCTATAATGATTTGAAAATGTATGATACTCACATCATTCAACACACCATCCCATTGAAACTCAAAATCAAACCTTTTCAACAAAAGCTCTGAAAGTACCACCCATCCTTAGAACCCCTCATGTATCAAGAGTTAAGGAATCTTTTAGATGCAAAGATAATTTTCCAAGTTAGACATTCCGCCTGGGTAGCGAACCTTGTTCCAGTAAGGAAAAAGTCAGGAGAAATTCGATTATGCGTAGAATTTTAGAATCTCAACAGAGCCTCAGAAAAGGACAATTATCCCGTCCCACTGATGGAGCAACTCCTACAGACCGTGTTGGGTTCGGAAATTTTCTCCCTTCTAGAGAGTTTCTCAGGATACAACCAAGTGTTGGTTTCAGAGGAAGACCGATTAAAAACTACCTTCTGGACCAAATGGGGAACCTTCACTTATAAACGCATGCCTTTTGGCTTGATTAACGCATGAGTGAACTTTCAAAGGGAAATGGATGTGGCGTTTCAGAGACTTATAAGTAAGTGTGTGGTAGTATATTTAGATGACGTAATGGTGTATTCAACGAATAGAGAAGAACACATCCAACACTTAACTCAGATTTTCGAAAGGTGCCGAAAATAAGGTATATCACTCAATCCTAAGAAAACTATCTTCGGTGTTGAAGAAGGTAAGTTGTTAGTTCATATTATATCTCAAGCGGGAATTCACATAGACCCCGAAAGGAATAAAGCCATAGCTCAACTCCCTCTATCCCATAACAAGAAAGCTATGCAGTATTTTTTCGGGCAAATTAATTTCGTAAGAAAATTCACCCTCGACTTCGTCGAAATCATCAAACCCTTACAAAAAATAATTCGCAAATATTCTAAGTTTAAGTGGGATGATGAACGAAAAGATTCTTTAAACAATATCAAATCTGCCATATCCCAGGCCTTGTTATTGCGAAGTCTCAATTTCAATAGAGAATTTAATCTTTATTCTTTCGCCTCTGACCAATCGCTAGCTATGGTTTTGATGCAGAAGGACGATGACAACAATGAAGCCTAGGTGTCATTTATTAGCACCAACCTTCAAGGAGATGAGCTCAATTACCTCGTCGTAGACAAACAGGCCTATGCGGTCTATAAATAAGTAAAACATTTTAGGTCTTACATCCTCAAGAATCACACCAAGGTGATTGTGCCACACCCCGCAGTCCGATCCTTTTTTACTCAACAAGAAATGGGAGAAAGAAGAGGGAAATGGATGGCGGTAGTCCAAGAATTTGATCTAGATATAAAACCTGCCAAGTTAGTAAAAGGACAAGGTTTGTTCAAGCTCGTAGTCGAAGCTCAAGATCAAGAAAACCAAGATCTGGGGTGGGATATTGAAATAACACTATGGTGTGGTGAATCAACATACATTTCCCTGGGACCAGACTCCTAATACAAGGATTTGTCTCATCTATTACATCACGGGACTTGTCCTGAAAACCTCAACCCCAGAGAAAGGAAAGCCCTCCAATTAAATCCACACAATATCGCCTCATAAATTATGTACTCTTTCGGGTCAACTATGATGGGGTATTAGTGAGGTGTCTCGAACGCGAAGACACCAATAAAGTGTTGAAAGAACTCCATGATGGCCCCGTTGGGGGAAATTTTGCAGGAAACACCACTACTCATAAGGTTATGAGAGATGGCTATTATTGGCCCACTTTGTTCAAAGACGCTCATGCTTACGCTATGAACTGTAAGACTTGTCAAATAAGTGTTGGCAAGGAGAGAAGGGCAGTAATCCCACTTCATCCTGTAACCATCTCTATACCTTTTGAGCAGTGAGGGTTGGATATCATAGGATAAATTATGCCCAACTCTTCAAAATTGCACAAGTATATTCTTACTTCCACCGACTATTTCACAAAGTGGGCAGAAGCCATTCCTCTGACCCATGTAAATGAGAAAATAGTCATCCAATTTATAGAACAATAGCTAATTAAAAGGTTTGGCATTCCTTCTGTTCTAGTATTTGATAATGCAACCTACTTTTCCTCTACCCTATTGGCAGAGTTCGCTCTAGACAAAGGAATCATAATCAAGTACTCTACAAATTATTACCCGCAGGGAAACGGTGTGGAGGAATCAACCAATAAGAATCTAGTAAGGATACTAAAGAAGACGGTTGTGGATAACCATATAAATTGGCATAACCAACTCCATAATGCCCTATGGGTTGATAGGGTCACACCCAAAGAAGCTATAGGGAATTCCCCGTACTTTCTGTTCTACGGACAAGAAGCCATCCTCCCAAACAGGCTTTATTTGTCATCTCTCCAATTGGCCCAAGGTTCTAACGAAGAACGATCCTCGGCCATGAAACAAAGAATCAACACCCTACTTATGCTGGAAGAAGAGAGAGAAAAGGCTAAGTCAAAATTTTTGGCTCATCAACAGATAGTGAAAATATGTGCAAGATACCAGATATAATAAATATGCAGAACATAAATAAAATTCTAGAAATGGCAGAATAATAGTAATATAACCAGAATAATCTCCACAATAACATAGAAATGATATAAGAACAACAACATAAATAACACTTTGATTCAGAAAGAAATGTTCACAAGCCTCTTCAACGGGGAAACCTCTAGTCGAGCAGCGCTCTGTTACAATAATCTCCAAGCTAGGGTTTTCATACCCTCGACCCTTATTTATACTAAATATGTCTATCAAGAGAAGCATCTAGAGGAAGATCCTTCTAGAAGTAGAAGCTTCTATTAGGTCTTCTTACATCCGCCTTATTCTATTTTATTGAGAGGCCTTATTAATATTGACCTTTAATACATCCGAATATATTGATCTACCTATGTGCGGGTTAGGACCCTAACATGTCCGCCCCCTTAAAAACAACCTTTTCCTCAAGTCTTGAGATGTGGAAATTGCTAGAAAATGGTAGTTGGTTCCCAAGTGGCATCCGTTGGAGTCATATCTTTCCACTAGACTAACACTTCCTTGATGGTTATCTAACACAGGAAATGCTCGCGCTGGTCCAAAACTGCTTCTAGATGTAGCCAAATGGATCCTTCTTCAGCTAACTCTGGAAGGTTGGTTTGAATTTGACACCTAGTTCCAATCACCGTCTTTAAGCATGAAACATGAAAAACAGGATGTAGCTTCGACTGACTGGGCAGAGCTAACTGATATGCGACTTGTCCCACATGCTTGAGAAATGTATAAGGACCATAAAATTTGGGCGCTAGCTTCTGAAAATTATCGACCTTGAGGGAAGTTTGCTTGTATGGTTGCAGTTGTAGAAACACTTGATCCCCTTCTGCAAATTGACGTTCAGAGAGACCTTGATCTTCTTATTGCTTCATGTGATTCTGTGCCATGACCAAGTTCTCTTTAAGGGTATGAAGAATATCCTATTGAACTGTAAGTGTTTGGTCAACTGCCTGGACCTTCGAGGTACCCGGTAAGTATGAGAAAACTGAAGGTGGCTTCTGTCCATATACCGCTTCAAAAGGAGTCATGCGAGTAGTTGTATGGTAGGAAGTGTTGTACCACCATTCAGCTAGGGGTAACCATTGAGCCCACTCATGTTGTTTTTTAGAGGCAAAACACCTCAGATATGTTTCCAAACACTTGTTGACAACTTTCGTTTGACCATCAGTCTGGGGATGATAAGCTGTGTTGAGATGCAATTGGGTTCCCTGTAGCTTAAACAACTCTTGCCAAAAATTGCTTGTGAAAGTTGGGTCACACTAAAAAACAATAGAGTGCAGCATGCCATGAAGCTTGAAGACCTAGTCCATGAAAATTTGAGCCACCGTGGATGTAGTAAATGGGTGTTGAAGAGCGCAGAAATGAACATAGTTGGAAAGGCGATCCACAACCACCATTATGACTGATTTATTCCCTGATTTGGGTAAGCCAGTAATAAATTCCATAGAGACATCTTTCCAAATAGCAGGTGAAATCGGAAGCGGTTGTAGTGTGCCCGAAGATTTGACTGTTTCTCCCTTGTTGCGTTGACACACCTGACATGTAGCGACAAAATTACGTATGTCTTGTTTCATACCATCCCAGAAAAAAGAACGTTTGACCCTATCATATGTTTTGGTGAACCCTGAGTGCCCCGCTCTGGGTGTAGCATGAAGCTCAAAAAGTATCGTGGATTTAATCTTTGATTGTTTACTTAAATATAAACAACCTTTGTAGAGAAGCTCATCTCGGAGCCAAGATTACCCTGGGGGAGTTGGAGCCTTGGTCTGCAATTGCTGGATCAGATGCAAACTTTTGGGATCTTGAAGCCATTCTTGGCACACAACTTGGAGCCAATCGGGTACAATGAAGGAAAGAGAAAAAAGGGATACTTCTTCTTCATGTTTTCAGGACAGTGCATCCACCACTACATTGTCTTTTCCCTTCTTGTAAATGATCTCATAATCATATCCAAAGACCTTAGTCACCCATTTTTGTTGCTCCTAGGAGGAAATGCGTTGTTCCAAAAAGTACTTGAGGCTTTGATGGTCGGTCTTATTTTGGAAGAGTTTCCTCAAGAGATAAGGGCGCCACAGATCAACGACATGTAGAATAGCCAACATTTCCTTTTCATAAATGGGTTTGCCCAGATTCCTTTCAGACAGTGGCTTGCTGGTGAAGGCCAAAGGTCAACCTTCTTGCATAAGGACAACGTCAATTCCTTTCCCTGAGGCATCACATTCCAACACAAAGGTCCTTGTGAAATCAGGAACGGCCAGAACCAGAGTGGTGCACATGGCTGTCTTCAAGGTTTGAAAAGCTTGAGCAGTGGCTGGAGTCCAAGTGAAAGAGTTCTTTTTTAGGAGAGCAATGAGAGGTGCTGCAATATTTTTGTAGTTCTTAACAAACTTGCGATAATACCTTGTCAATCCTAGAAATCCAGGCAAGATTTTGAGAGTCTTTGGGTGTGTCCAGTCTTGCATAGCTTCAATATTTTTCGGATCCACCCTGACACCATCCTTGCCAACTAGATGACCCAAGTATTCTACTTCTAAGGCACAAAAATAACATTTAGATTGTTTCAGAAAAAGTTGGTGCCAAGAGAGGAGATGGAGAACTTGATCCACATGAGTAAGATGGTTTGTCCAGGTTTTTCTATAGATGAGGATATCATCAAAGAAAAATAAGACAAAATGACAGAGAAAGGGACAAAAGACACGATTCATGAGGCTTTGGAAGGTGGAGGGGGCATTACACAAGCCAAAGGGCATGACCAAAAACTCATAGTGGCCCTCATGAGTGTGAAAGGCCATCTTGGGAATGTTTGCCTCTTTCATATGTATCTGGTGATAGCCCAAGTGAAGATCAAGTTTAGTAAAGCATTGGACACCACTCAATTCATCCAGGAGGTCATCAATGACAGGAATGGGAAATTTGTCTTTAATGGTCAGTTTGTTGAGGGCACGTAAGTCAGGACACATTCTCCAAGAACATTCTTTATTTAGGACCATGACTACAGTAGAAGAGTAAGGGCTCATACTAGGGCGGATAATGCCTACATTAAGGAGTTCTTGGACCATTTTCTCAATTTCATTTTTTTGTGAAAAGGGGTGGCGATATGGACATATATTGGGAGGAAGGCTTCTGGGTACAAGGGGAATGGAATGATCATGAACACCATGGGAAGGAGGGAGTCCTTGGGGAGTGGAAAATACCATTTGATGTTTAGAAAGGAGGGATTGGAGTTCATGCAGCACCAGGGGTGTCTATGTTGCTTGTATGGCATGGAGTTGGGAAATGACACTAGAATGACCTTTTTTGAGCAACTTTTCCATGCGATGGGAACTAATGACCTCAGGTGAAACAATAGTGATGCCTTGGAATTTATATTGGTGGCCTTCCTGGTCGAATTGCATGGTTAATGCCTTAAAATCCATGAGAATGGGACCCAAAGTTCTGAGCCAGTCTACACCCAACACAATTTCACAACCACCCATGTCGATAGAAAACATATGGGATTTTAGGTGGTAGTCACCGATTTGGAGACGCACATTTTCACAGCTCCCTCCACATTTCATGGAACCACCATTGGCAATCATTATTTGGAAATTGTTGACAACATAGATGTAGCAATGAGTTTCTTGGGCAATGTGGCGATGAATAAAATTATGGGTGCTTCCACTATCAACCATAATGATGACCTTCCGATGCTTGATGTAACCGATTAACTTGAGGGTTGAGGGAGTGGAGAAGCCAGTGAGAGCATTGAGGGAAATGACGGGTTCTACTTCGGGAGGGTCTAAGGGAGGGGTTATGTCAGTGATTTCAGGTGACTCAGACACAAGGAGAGTTTCAACATCCTCTTTCGAAATATTCTCAGAGATGGCCATAAAAATATTTTTTTCCTTACATTTGTGGCCCGAGAAATATTTTTCATCACAATTATAACAAAGGCCTTTGAGTTGGCATTAATTCATTTCAGCCCTGGTCAATTTTTGGATCTTTAATGGGGTAGAGGGAGTAGTGGGAGTGACAAGTTTAGGGCAAGGGATAAAGGAGGGTTTTCGGTTTTGAGAGTATACAACCTGTTGTGCTTCTTTAGCTCTTTTAGTATCGTCCATCCAACTCAAGGGTCAAGCCATGAGGACATGGGCCCGAATCTCCTCCTTGAGGCCACTGATAAAACACTATTGAAATAAAGCATCAGTCATGTCCTCTATTCGAAAATCCAGGCACTCAAAGACAATTATGAAGTCTTTTGTTGTGACAAATTGTTTCAAGTTTGTCAAATGGCCCAAATGGTTGGTGTCCATGTCAAAACGTTCATAAAGTTTAGTCACAAATTGGGTCCAAGCAATATACCCTTGACAAGAAGTTTTTCTCCATTGCCACCATTGCCAACGTTCTTGATCTAGATGGAGAACACCATACCGAAGTTTGGCTAAGTCATATATGATGTCGTATAAAGAGAAATAATGTTCCATCTGGGTTACCCAACCAGTGGGGTCCGAGCCATAAAATTTGGTCACATCCACCCGTGGAAGGCGTAGGTCACGTTGAAAGTGATGGGGCTGAAAGGTATGGGAATGGGAGGAATGTTTGCCTTCGGTCTTTGGAGGTGCTTTAGAGAAAGGGTCATCTGTAGGGATCTTCAGTTTGGTGCAGAGTGATGTAAAGACAGATTCAAGCTGGGTGGTCAGTTCTTGTTTGACTTCCTCCATTGAGGACTGCATGGTTTTATTTATGGTTGTATTGATGGATGAATCGATGGAGGCAACAATAGCACTGAGTTGTTTCACTTCTTTTTGGGTCTCAAGGAAACCAGATTGCAAGGTGTTGAAGCGAGTTTCGAGATCTTGGCTATGGGTATGGGCCATGAGGATGGGTGAATTGAAAAGGGGCGAGCGGGGTCAAATTTTTTTCCGAAAAATGA
>SNQJ01S0000110.1:536286-589368 GCA_010110895.2 Picea sitchensis
GCGAATATTACTAATCCTTCATATGTCAACTATAAATGTTTGGCGATATTTTTTTAAAAATATTCAAATTTCTAAGTATTTTATATAGTTTTTATAAATTTTTGGCGATTTTTAAGCTAAAATAATTTTATCCTATAGAATTTAGGCGAATCATTTTAAAAATAGCGAATCTTGTTTTTGGAAAAACCATGGAAAATTAGCCCATGAGCGAAATTTAGCCCCTAAAATCATCCCTAATGCTCTGATACTACTTGCAAGATACCAGATATAATAAATATGCAGAACAAAAATAAAATGCTAGAAATGGCAGAGTAATAGTAATATAACCAGCATAATCTCCACAATAACACATAAATGATATAAGAACAACAACAGAAATAACACTTTGATTCAGAAAGAAATGTTCATGGGCCTCTTCGAGGGGGAAACCTCCAGTCGAGCAACGCTCTGTTACAATAATCTCCAAGCTATGGTTTTCATACCCTCGACCCTTATTTATACTAAATATGTCTATCAAGAGAAGCATCTAGAGGAAGATCCTTCTAGAAGAAAAAAGCTTCTATTAGGTCTTCTTATATCTGCCTTATTATATTTTATTGAAAGGCCTTATTAATATTGACCTTTATTACATCCGAATATATTGATATAGCTATGTGTGGGTTAGGACCCTAACAAGATGGTTCAATAAGCATAAAGATAAGGGAAAGAACTTTGAAGTAGGAGATTTAGTCTTGAAGTGGGACATGGCAAATGAACCCGAAGGGAAACATTCCAAGTTTCAGAACCTATGGCTTGGACCTTTCCAGGTGGCTGAGAAGATTAGGGTAGGTACTTACTGGTTTCAAAATCTAAGGGGGGAACCCGATACTCTTCCAGTAAATGACCAAGCCCTAAAACAATACTTCCAATAATAATATAAAAAAAAATAATAATAAAAAAAATAAAAAAATAAAGTAAAAAATAATATATATATATATATATATAACTTCAGTTTAATACGGTTATAAGGAGCACTGGAGATATCTGCTGCATGGAACAAAGATTCTGGGTTCGCCCAATGAATCACCATTTGTTGAGTACTCAACACACCCTAAAGTTCTGTGACCATTTCCTTTTGGGTACCAACTTGTTTTCCACCTTTGATTGTTCTCGCCTTGGTATAAGACTAATAATCTGATTATCTTATATGTTTTGAACCATATTAAGAGGCACAACGACTACTCAAGGAATCAACGACCTGGAATTTCCCCGACTCCCTAGAGAAGTTCGGCATCGGCAAAATATTAAGGTGGCGAAAATCATTTTGAGAAGTCAAAGTAGCCGAGTATCGACTTTCGTCGATGTCGGATGATAGTAGTGTTTCTTTCTTACGAACAACCTCCGAAAATATTTCGCCAAAGGCCGATCCTTTAAACTTCGGCAAAGAAGTGTAATCATGAGCATCGTACAAAAGAGGAGTTCCACCACCAACCGTCAACGCCCAAAACATTCCCTTAATCACCAATCCAATTGTCATCAATATCGAGAGTTTTATCAAGAAGATAACAATATTGATAAACCATCTAAATAGTAGTCAATCCCCGATCTTTATGAAGGTAAGATGTGACGTGACATTTAACCCCCAGCTGTGTCAAGTATTCCACATTCAAATCTTTATTTAATTCGTAGATCGCGCATTAGTTACTAGATCGTGCGCGAATCAAAAGGGAACTGTTAAACTCACCGATACAATGCATCTCCATCCGTGCCTCCGCCATCAACCAGTTAAGTTTCAGTGGAAGAAATTCGATAGTGGTTTATTTTGAAATTTGCATTTATCACCCATACTAACTAATTGATATGAGTAGTAGTATCTCCCAGTTATATTCTTTCGAGTCATTTTATGTGATCCCACTCTGCGTCGCAAGGAATTCAGAATAAATAGGAGAACGAAGCCACCAGTCCAAAGGAATCATATGAAGTCCAGTGAGTATTAAATAGTTATCTTAGCAAGCATTACAGGTATGGGTTCTCTTGTGGTTTTACGCTTCATTTTTATATGTTCTCACCTGATGTTGCTCTATATACATGTCCTAAGGGTGGCTTTGATTGTAGGGACAATTCCTCCAAAGAAGCCATCCACCAAGAAATCACCACGGGCGCCAAAGCTGCAAGAATCAGAAATAGGAGAAGGCTCCTCCCCAGTAGTTGCAAGACAATTATAATTCGCTCCTAAGATGGTGTCCATCATCAAGGCGATCACCAAAGAGACCTTTGTCTAGCCCCCAGCTTTCGGGGATATAGAGGCAAGCATTGGAGCGAAGACAACTTTTCCTCGCTGGGAAGAAGCCTTCAAGAAGATTAAGGAAGAATAACCTCTCGAATATACTCCACACAATGAACCTGTTATAAGGAAGCTCGATGACGAGGTCCTCCCAAATATTTGCAGGGCTTATCTGCACATGGTGGAAATCCGGTCTCTGGTTTTCCCTTGCGTCGAGCTCTTAAAGTGGCTCATTGTCATGTTTGATTAATGATGACAATGGTGAATGTGTCGGGGTTTTCCTATGATTAGAAGTTAAAAAATACTACAAACTCAATGAGTCTGGAGAAAAGTTGAGCACTGATTTCGTGTTGAGTTTCTATGCCTCTCACGACACTAGCAAAATCATGGCATCCTGATGGAGGGAAGACAAGAAATTCATGAACTGAACTTCTGGCTGGTACCCGATGGTCAATATTAGGGAACCATATGCCTATCTCATGGCCCTTCTCTGCAGATTGCATGGGGAGAAAGATTGCTCCCAGTTTTCAGAAGCTTGGATGCCTTTGTCTTTTACAGTCGCCATTTTAGGCACCGATTTCAATTAGGGTGCTATCATCTCTAAACAGTTGAGCACCTACATAAAACAGGCCTAGGCGACAAAGGATGGAGATACCCCCACCTTCTACATGGCTTCATATCTATTGGACGTCATCTATGCCAGGAACATTTTTTCCGGGATGAACTTGAATTCGCACCCTTCGAAGCTCGTCGTCTATGTATTTTAACGATCCCCCCGACCAACCTGATGCCAGGGTACGCCACTCTAGATAAACCACTCATGCTCTGATGCTAGTTGGTAACATTCCCAGCCATCAGGCTGGGCCATGCTACTCTAGGGAACACTTTCGTTCCCATACTACGAAACATACAGTAGCATACCCAGTAGTCAACTAAGCAATGCCACCTAAATTTACTTTTTAGACTGCATGCAACTAAGACATATACATACAGCATGCTCATGGAATATTTACATCTAGACATAAACAAACGATTACTTTTTGTAACATACAATTTTTATATTAA
The DNA here is from genome assembly GCA_010110895.2 of Picea sitchensis. Taxonomy (NCBI): domain Eukaryota; kingdom Viridiplantae; phylum Streptophyta; class Pinopsida; order Pinales; family Pinaceae; genus Picea; species Picea sitchensis. The sequence continues at coordinate 539,615 of SNQJ01S0000110.1, forward strand.
TCTAACAGTAATTACCGACATGCATCATTTACAGGAAATTACCCATAAGCACACAAACAATCATAGTCACATATATGATAAAATCCTAACATAGGCATGTAAATAACAAGACAACATATCCATATATAATACAATTGGTACTTATCTTAGAAATATTGTCACCAATTGCTTACAGACCGTCCATGAACCTCCCAGCCATAGACTACACTATTCATCACTCTCAACAGCGAATCACCCATGAGCTGGGAATGAACTCCACCCAGGGTAAAGGGATTACTATCCAAACTAAGGCTCATGGACAACAGGAAAGACTCTGTCTCAGGTGCTCAATCAACTAACAAACTACAACCTCTCATTCCCCACATGCCTCTCCCACCCAAGGAAGTGTTCCCCTTCTCTACTCAACTGTCCCTCGGTTGCCCCACTTCCCTTCCAAGGCTTCAACAACAGGCTGGACCAGAAGTCTAAGAGTGTTGTAGCTGCAGTTTAGTGCCTACAAAAATCAATCCCCAACAATTCTCTCACTCAGAGAACTGTTCATGGTCCTGACAACCTGCTTCTTCAATCCTGCTCCAAGCTAACCAGTTACACCAACCAAAAAGGATGGGGAAAATAGGCTTCGGAAAGGTGAAAATGGTTGTCTCAAGGATAACAAAAAGTATGAGTGAAAATGGTCATGGAGTCATTGACTGGATAACTGAGTGTGTTTTGTCCCAAAAATGATGGTCCCTCTCTTCCCCGTTTGTAAGGTCTCTGTGAGGAAAATCCCCCTCTGAGCTAAGTTTCCCCATGATATGAATGCATGTCCCCAACTTGACACTTGTCATATCGGAAGTTACTTTTGTCCACTTGTCCCCAAATTTAGAACTCAGGATAACTAATTATCCATACTTTATGTTTTAGGAAATATTAATATAATATTCCCTAGACTTTTGGCCCTCCCTTTCCCTAACTGGTGAAGTTCAGTCCCCCATCTCTTTTATCATGGTCGGTCTACGCGTAGTGATGTATTTTATATTAATCATGAGTCATGTACAAAGTATGCGCTCTATCCTTTAACATCTAGGCGTGTTGGCCTAGTTCCAAGACATAAGCATTCCGGCTTATAATAATGGCTCACTAGCCTATAATGCATATTATATACACAAAGGTTCATTGACCTTAATATTGCACGCACTTAGTTACTGGGCGTTGTATCCTCTATCTTTAAGGTTGTGTGCACCTTAGTTACTGCGCACAGTATTCATAAATGTCCACATTACATCCCTTTACTGCGTAGTATATGCATGCACCATGCCATGAAAGGTGTATTACAAAAATGATGTCTAAACAACTCACTAGCTTAAATATACTTGGATTATATTTACATTTGGGTTCAGCCGAGGGATATTACAATCCCCTCCCCTTATTTATGCACTGTCCTTAGTGCATCATGTACCCATATACAGCAAAATTCTCAAAATTCTTCAAAAATATGTGGGTATTCTGCCCGCATTGCATCCTCATGCTCCCAAGTAGCATCTTCAAGTCCGTACCAGGTCCATTGGACCTTTACAAGCCCTATGGCTCGATTCCAAAGTTGTTTGATTTTTCGATCCAGGATGTGCACCGGATGCACTTTTAAAGCACCTTCTTGCTCCACCTGAATAACATTCCAATCAATAACATGATTAGCATCGGGTATATATTTATTTAGCAATGATACATGGAATACATTATGAATAGACATAGATGTAGGCAATGCAATCATATAAGCAACTGGACCAATCCTCTCTAGGATTTCAAATGGTCCGCAAAATCTGGCTGCTAATTTGTCATAGCTTCCCAACTTCAGGGAGCTCCTGTTAGATTTTACTTTCAGGAAAACATGATCACCCACTTTGAATTCTTTGTGGATTATGTTTTTATCAGCATAACTTTTCTGTCTGTCTTGGGAAGTTTTCAAATTCTGCTTAATTTTTAACATCTGGTCCTCCATCTCCTTGAGCAACTCTGGCCCGACTACTGTTCTATCAACTGGATTATCCAAGCTTACTGGAGTATTGCACCTTCTGTCGTAAAATGCTTCAAATGGGCTCATTTTCAATGATGCTTGATACCCATTGTTATAAGATAATTCTACTAAATGTAGGTAGTCTTCCTATTTTGATGGTTTATCCATCACATACATTCTCAACATATATTCTATCACTCTATTCACCCTCTTTGTCTATCCATGAATCTCAGGATGGTAAGCTATACTAAAGTTCAGATTTGTTCTGAATCCTTTGAACAATCCTTTCCAGAAATTTGAGGTGAATTTCGGGTATCTGTCAGACACAATCGTTTTAAGAATTTTGTGCAATCGGGCCACTTCCTTCAAGAAAATATCAACGAAATCTGTTGCTTTGTGAGTAGTTTTAAGTGGAATAAAATGGGTAGCTTTTGTAAGATTTTCCACCACTACCATAATCGAATCATGTAGCTTGCCTGTTCTGGGCAATCCCATAATAAAATCCATATTCACCACTTCCCACTTCCATTCAGGAATGGGCAAAGGTTGCAACAATCCTGCTGGGTGCCTATGCTCTGTTTTAACTTTTTGGCATTCCATACACCTAGCAATATATTCTACAATTTCTCTCTTCATACTTGGCCAAAAGTATTGGCTCTTGACCGCTGTTATGATTTTCTGATATCCAGGGTGCCCTGCATAAGGAGCATTATGCATCTCATGCAAAATTATACGTTTCAAGTCCTGGACATTTGGTACAAAAATTTTGTTATTGTGCAACAATATTCCCTCTACTCCCAACTTATAAATATCTGTCTTCTGGAGTATCTTAACCCATTGCAGCATTGCTACCAATTCTATGTACTACAGATCTGTATTTACAGTCTCCAGAATTTTTCTTTTAACATCATTCTGATACATGTTGATGGATGTATCATGAAGCTCATGCACCCTCCTGCTGAGTGCATCCGCCACTTTATTTTCTTTCCTTTGATATGCTTTATATCAAAGTCATATTCTCTTAGAAATTATAATCATCTGCTTTGTCTAGCATTTAGATTTGGCTAACCAAATAAATATTTCAAACCATTATGGTCTATTCTTAACTCAAACCTTTTTCCCATGAGGTAGTGTCTCCATTTCCTCAGGGCATGTACTATGTCTACCAACTCCAAATCATGAGTGGCATAGTTTCTTTCATTCTCTTTCAACTTCCTTGATTCATAACATATCACGAATCCATTTTGACTGAGGACTCCACCCAGTCCTTCATTACATGAATCTGTGCATACAATGAAATATTCATTTGGGTCTGCAATCCTTAGTATTGGAGCACTTGTCAATAATTGTTTCAAATGTTGGAAAATCCTTTCACATTCCGATGTCAACTGAAACTTCATACCCTTTATTTGCAAGGAAGTGATTGGGTGTGCTATCTTCGAGAATCCTCCAATGAATATCCTCTAGTAACCTGCAAGGCCCATGAAATATCTAACCTATGTCACATTATTTGGTTCCAACCATTCTCTAATGGCTTCTACCTTCTCAAGGTCCACTGCTATCCCATCTTTTGAGATGATATGCCCCAAATAATGAATTTGTTTCTGATAAAATGAGCACTTGCTCAATTTGGCATACAATTGATGTTCCCTTAATACTTGCAACACCATCCTCAAATGATGTTCATTCTCTTCCTGTGACTTGGAATATATAAGAATGTCATCCAAAAAGACAATGAAAAACTTGTCCAAATACTCTCGTAAAACACCATTCATTAAGCACATGAAAACAGTTGGTGCATTTGACAATCCAAATGGTACCATTGTGAACTCATAATGACCATACCTTGTTCTGAAGGTGGTCTTGCTAATATCTTCTTCTTTAATTCTTACCTGATGGTATCTTGATCTGAGATCTATATTTGAAAATATCCTTGCATCCTTCAATTGATTGAATAGGTCATCAATCCTTGGTAGAGGATATTTGTTCTTAACAATCACTTTATTCAATTATCTGAAGTCAATGCACAATCTTAACGTTCCATATTTATTTTTCACAAACAAGACTGGGGCACCCCAAGGTGACACACTTGGGCATATATACCCCTTCTTCAGAAGTTCTTCAAGATGCATTTGCAACTCCTTCAATTCTGGTGTACTCATTCTATAAGGAGTCTTTGATATTGGCACTGCTCCAGGCATAAAATCTATAGAGAAATCAATGTCTCTCCTTGGGGGTAGTCCTGGTACTTCCTTGAATACATCTTCAAACTCTTTCAGGATTGCATAATTCTCCAAATTTGGCACCTTGTCTTTAGGTGTCTCCTCCATATGAGATGCAAATATTTGACATCCTCTTCTATAACATTTCTTCAGCTGCAATGCTGAAATTTCTCTAACGGTTATTGTCATGGGAATTCCCTGCACTTTCCTTTGGTTCCCTTCTTCATCCAAGCAAGTGAATGTTTTTTTATGACAATCCAATAGAGTATGATGTGGGTCCAACCAATCCATCCCAATTAAACATTCATAGGAACCTAAGGGTAAGATGTTCAAATTTTCCCTGGTATTTAGTCCATTCATGTCTATGAGGAAGAACTTAACGATCTCATTAACTTTTCTTCTAGCTCCTTTAGCCAGTTGCACCAACTAGGATTTTCCATGCTTGATTCTTGGTAATTGCAAACTTTCCACCATCTTAGGGTCTATATAACTATGGCTAGCTCCTGAATCAATTAAAATAGAAAGGGTTTGGTTGTTGATCATACCTTCCACTTCAATCATGTGAGACTGATACTCTGCTTGCTTTTTGTCTAGGGCTAATTAAATCCTTGGAATATTTATTCCCATGTCCTCTACTGTCTCAGTTCATTGTACATTGTGAACAACCCTACCTTTTTCTCCTCTATGAGGACAATCTCTGAACCTATGGTCTCCTTTACAACCCCAACATTGCATAGGTGGTTGTCTTGGCCCATGACTCCCTGTGTCAATCACTCTGGTTTCCTTATGCGTTTGCTGCCATTGTGGATTATTTCTGAAGAATGGTGGCTTAGCTCCCTTCTTCCTCTGATCCATGTTGAATTTCTTATCATCTTCCCAAGCCTTTTGGAAAGTTGGTCTTAATTTTAGTTGGTCATATAAGCATTTATCTCTCCTTATGGTCTCTTCTAATGTCTTGGGATCATCATACTATATTTTGTCACTGATGAACGATGGCAATCCACTCAAGTATCGTTGAATCTTGACTGTCTCATCCTTAATGAAAGAGACATACTTCAACAGTTCCATAAACCTTCTCTCATATTCATCTATGGTCATACTTCCAAGCTTGAGTTCAAATAACTCTTTCATTTTCTTGTCATAGTATCTCTTGGTCAAGTACTTCTTCTCAAAATACTTCTTGAATTCTCTCCAAGTAACACTTTTCTCTACAATGTGTTGTACCTRCACAAGTTGRTCYSACCACATGGAGGCCTTTCCTTTGAGTTGATAGATARHGATTCTACCTTCARCATGRGAAGRATAATTATGCAATTGAAAATACTTCCTCATGCCTAGCAACCATGTTTCAGCATCTTCATCCTTCTTGTGCTCACCATCAAATGTAGGAGGTTTGATTTTGTTCATTTCTCCTCGCAGCTCATCCACCCCAGATCTCTTATACCTTCTGACAGGGGATAGCCTTGAGTTTTTGCCTGCTCTCTTATGGGAATGCCTATGGGGATGATGGTGATGTCTACTAGCACTTTTCACTTCTCCCTTCTCCTCTGAAGATTTGTGACTCTCAGATCTACTTGAGTTACTCTCCTTAACAAATTTATTTTCTATTCTGTTCAAACCTTCCAATAGCTTCATGTTGAAGTCGTCCTGTTGCTCTTTGTCTTTCATAAGCCTTTCATTATCAACTTTATGGCTTTGGACATCCTTCTACAAATTCTTAATGGTCTCAGCGATATTCATATCTTCATCCCTTTCTTCTCCATGTTCGTTGGAGTTCATTCCTTCCATGCCCAAATGGACATCCATCCCTCTACTCTTCTCTGGATGATTGTAATTACCCTGTGCCTCTTCCATTCCTACGAACTTTGCACTGGTCTGACCTGACCGAGTTGTTGTTAATTCTACAAAATGTGCATCCATTGAAACTAATCAGACTAACAAATCAATAATTCATTAGAATATGCACCATTTCGATTCAACATACACATCAACATTATCACTTCCGGTTTCTTGGTGTTATCACCACGACAATTCTAGATAAGACCCAAGTCTCGAGAACGTTGACGCGCAGTGCCTTCTGAGATACACTTGTGCAATAAGGTGGTTTTTTAAAAACCACTTTCACCAAGATGCGGTATTACGTGTCTCAACATGTCAAATCCACCACTCGTGGAGTGGGCGACGGCTAGTCTGATCACCCTACTTCATTCCTTCGGTACTTCGTAGCCATGTGACGTCAGCTAAATGCCGCCATGTAACGAACTCAAAAGCTAATTATTCTAAATGGATTGGTTGAGCATGGAAACCCAACGCTCTTTGTACGTAATCTGTCTGCGCTTCATAAATGGAGTTCTATAATTACGACTCCCCAAGTATGAAGATATCTACGTATCCATAACCATAGTAATGTTCAAGCTACTCGAATTCTTGCTCTCTGTAAAGACACATTTCGGTATCCCCAACCTGAGATACATGGAAAAAGCTAATTCGAGTGAGGCTGGTTATTCGAGCAACATGCTAGGCTTTCCTGCGAATAAGGAGGAAAGGGTCCTTACGCACCTTCTAGCAACTAAGTTCCACACAGAGCCGGTTATAGAATCGCAATTGGAATTTAGGCTGAATCCCACTATAAAGAATTTAGTCATCAACAGGCCAGCCGCTAAGAAGAAAAGGAGTAAGAGGCATAAGAAGGAGGAATCTACAGTTTAAGTGGGCGAAAGTGTTGGAGAAAATCAACCGGTCTGGTTAGACTCTTCTTTAAAGGCAGAGATTGCTAAGATGAAGTAAGTCTTCAACTAAGATAAGCATGTATCAGGGAATTTTGAATAGCCGGTAGCAGAGGTAAAGAGTACAAGAGATGATAGGCATGTTCTTCAATGACCCTTTTTACAATAGGCTAACTGTCGTCATCACCCTTTTGTAATTTTGCGATTAATATGATTATATAAATACAGAAATGGATTTTAGACTGTTTTATTACAATTTCTATCTAGTGATGTTATGACTCTTGTTTTCTTTTATAATAAGTTTTTCTTGTAATCTTATATTTTATTTTCGTCTATCTAAATCAGAAGAAATTAAATTCATAATTCTTTTTAATTAATGCTTCAATGTGGTTATGTGTTTATTTTTCTTTTATTATTATGCAATTTAAACTCAGACTCCTCGCCTTCCAAGTGACTTTGCACGCATTAAATTGACTTGTTCATTTATATTATCGTGCATAGCAATATTACAAGGTAAACGCTTCTCCATGCACCTAAATATACTGTGCATTTCTTCTTCGTCGTACCTACTACTTACATGCACTACTCTCGCGTTATGTGCCAATATCCACTGCGCACAGTTTTGATATTGCACACTGATATTCCACATGCATTTTCGGCCTATGCATGCACCATGTCAAGTTTAACATATTCCTTCGTGCTCAAATATCTGCGCACGCTCATACTTACATTCATACTTACGCGTGTATCAACAAAATTCCTCTGCATTAAGAAATACTTGCGCACCCCATGTGCACCTTACTATGTGTGTGCTTACCACACAAGGTTAATTTCAGCGTGTGCATCTACACATAATAATATTCCACGTGGCGCCAAAATTTACTGCGCACACTGGAACGCCACGGTTTCCTGCGCGGTGCCAAATTTACCACGTGCGCTAGTACGCCAACCTTTTCCAAGGACACTCTATGATTCTAATTTTGGTCACTTCGAAGTTACTTTTCTGTGAATATTCACTTCAATTGCACCCTTCTGGCCCATCCAAGCTCAGTGTTGAACTGAGGCTCTGATACCACTCTGTAATGATCCCCTTGACCAACCTGAGGCTGGAGTATGCCACTCCGGAGCAACCACTCATGCTCTGACGCCATTCGATAACATTCCCGACCATCAGGCCGGACCATGCTACTCTAGGGAACACTTTTGTTCCCATACTGCGAAACATACAGTAGCATACCCAGTAGTCAACTAAGCAATGCCACCTAAATTTGGTCTTTAGACTGCATGCAACTAAGACATATACGTACAACACGCTTATGGAATATTTACATCTAGACATAAACAAACAATTACTTTTTGTAACATACAATTTTTATATTAATCTAACAGTAATTACTGACATGCATCATTTACAGGAAATTACCCATAAGCACACAAGCAATCATAGTCACATATATGATAAAATCGTCACATAGGCATGTAAATAACAAAAAAACATATCCATATATCATACAATTGGTACTTATCTTAGAAATATTGTCACTAACTACTTACAGACCAGCCCATGAACCTCCCAGCCATAGACTACATTGTTCATCACTCTCAATAGTGAATCACCCTCGAGCTGGGTCTGAACTCTACCCAGGGTAAAGGGATTCCTATCCAGGCTAAGGCTCATGGACAATAGGAAAGACTCTGTCTTAGGTGCTCACTCAACTAACAGCCTACAACCTCTCATTCCCCACATGCCTATCCCAGCCAAGGAAGTGTGCCCCTTCTCTACTCAACAGTCCCTCGGCTACCCCACTTCCCTTCCAGGGCTTCAACAACAAGATGGACCAAAAGTATTAGAGCGTTGTAGCTACATTTTAGCACCTATGGAAATCAATCCCCAACAATTCTCTCGCTCATAGAACTGCTCACGGGCCTGACAACCCGCTTCTTCAATCCCGCTCCAAGCTAACCAGGTACACCAACCAAAAAGGATGGGGAAAATAAGCTTCAGAAAGGTGAAAATGGTTGTCTCAAGGATAACGGAAAGTATGAGTGAAAATGATCATGGAGTCATTGACTGGATAACTGAGTGTGTTTTTGGAATCACGGTGAACTCTTTGTCCCAAAAATGATGGTTCTTCTCTTCCCCGTTCGTAAGGTCTCCGTGAGAAAAATCCCCCTCTGAGCTAAGTTTCCCCATGATATGAATGCATGTCCCCAACTTGACACTTGTCATATCGAAAGTTACTTTTGTCCACTTGTCCCTAACTTTAGAAATTAGGATAACTAACTATCTATACTTTATGTTTTAGGAAATATTAATATAATATTCCCTTGAATTTTGGCCCTCCCTTTCCCTAACTAGTGAAGTTCATTCCCCCATCTCTTTTATCGTGGTCGTTCTACGCGCAATGATGTATTTTATATTAATCACGATTAATGTACAAAGTAGGCTCTCTAGCCTTTAACATCTAGGTGTCTTGGCCTAATTCCAATACATAAGCATTCTGGCTTATAATACTGACTCACCAGCCTATAATGCATATTATATACAAAAAGGTTTGCTAACCTTAATATTGCGTGCACTTAGTTACTGCCCGTTGTATCCTCTATCTTTAAGGTTGCGCGCACCTTAGTTACTGCGTGCGATATTCAAAAATGTGCACATTACATCCCTTTACTATGCAATATATGCATGCAACATTCCATGAAAGGTGTATTACAAAAATGATGTCTAAACAACTCACTATCTTAAATATACTTGGATTATATTTACATTTGGGTTCGACCGAGGGATATTACATGCATACTACAACATCTTGTGGGAAAAAAGGTACAAGAAATTTTATGTTGTTATCTGTGATCAGTTTATTGCTCCCATTTACTTCTTTCTCTTTAAGAAAGAACGCCCTAGATTATCAGGCGAAGCAAAGAAGGTCATAGTTATAATTGGTCATTGGTATTTGGATGAATGAGAAACCTACATCAGGATTTTCAGCACCACAGGGGCACCACATTTATTTCCCGTTTATGTTCCCGACCGGCTAGTGTTAGGAGAAATCTTCTATAAAACCATCATACAAGGATACAATGCAACTTTAGTAAAAGATAAGAAGTGGGATTTCATACCGTATGGGTTTCATATCGGCTTCTGCATGGTCAAAGATATCGTGCATGCCAAACAACTTGGGCTAGGTCAATTGGAATTTCGGTTCCAAATTGGTCGATTTCGCAAACATGATCCCAAGGGATTGGTCATACAACACACGTCACAGGTACCATCCTATTGGCCTTATGACCACGATCGGTTTGAGGATGAAATTTTCACTGACAATGCTCAAGAATGGGATATGGTGACAACCAGGAAGGCTGGTCCTAGAGGAACCAGGGTTGGAGCTATAAGCTTTGAAGAGCAGGCCATGTTTTTGGAGCAAGCAGTTCAAGGAGTTGGCCGACGCCCTGAAGCAACAATAGCATATGAATTGGAGGAAGAAACAAATGATCCACAAGAATACATTGAAATCACAGAAGCTCATCAGGGATCCCCGGTACAAATCAAAGATTTCCCTGAAGATCAAACGACTCAAGAGAGTGGCTCACTTTTATACCATCAAGCTCAACTATTAATGAAACAGATGCAGGATAACCCGCATCTTGCCATAAGTCCCGACAAAACCAAGTGATCCTGGTCTCACAGTCGCTGATGGCACCAATGGGTTGGGAAATATTGAATTTATGATATCGCCAATTGATCCCTCGGGAGAAGGAACAACTCAACCAGAGACGGGTCGGGTGTCAATAGAAACACAAGCGCCCAATCCCTTGAGAACGCTTATACACATATACAATGAAGATGAGAGAATAGATCCCTCTCATGGTACCCCGGTGCGTGTCCAAGAAGAAGAAGATTCTGAAAAGACCCCTTCCCCAAGCCTTGAAAAGGTCTCTTTTACTGGGCCCGAGGTTCAGGACCAAGGAGTCCCACATAAGGAAGTTGAAGCTGAAGGTAATCTCAATACAGGGAAATCTGATGAACCGGAAATAGATGTCGGCCCGAGTGATGAGCCTCTACAGAAGGAAATCGACAGTTCCACGATCGGTGACCAAGTAAGTGACAAGTCTATGCCTGAAACCTCTATCTTTCCCAATACCCAGACCCCCGATGAGCAACAAGTAGAAGTTGGATCTATAAGGAAGAAAAAAGAAGTTCGAGAGCCCATTCTCAAACAAATATACACTGCGGGAAGCTTGGGAAACAATATCACATGGGGCGATTAGTAGATACCAGACCTAGTATATGAGGTTGAAGGCAACTATGCGATATCCTATGATAAAAAAAAAGGCTATCATACATAGGACTACAAAGAAGAGAAGAATCACCCTAGATCAGTCCATTATAGTCATCACTGAGGAGAAGCTAATCGATACAATAGATGCCCATACATCTGAGTTGATTGGTGTGGGAAAATCCCTCTCAGAGCCCGCCTAGGACAGGGCTGAGGAGAGATGAAAAGGAACTTGTCTCCGCCCAAAGGGAGTTCAAACACATGCGCAATCTTGCCAATTACTATAAGGGTGCTACAAAGACAGTTGTGTATTTAAAAGATGAGTTTGGTAAGATTTGCATTTACGATGAGTTCAAGAAGGAAAGACACCTGTTAATCTCGAATATAGCCGAATTCCAAGAAGACACTCTCATGGCACTCACGACATGTAAGGAAATGGAGTGATGGTATGAGAAGGCGCAGTAGGCGGTGGAGAGGCTCGAGTTTATTGAGGCAGTCCAGAAAGGCTAAGAAAAAGAAGACCATGACATTTGGATAGTAAGTAAAATTAGTCTCAGTCGTATTAAGCAATCAGCTGAATACTGGGCCAAAATGTCTCGAATCCCACACGAAGAAATCCAAGAACAATGGGCCAGGTGTCAGAAGCACTGGGATAAAATCAATAAAATAATGAAAGACATCGGACTCCCTGAGTATGGTAACCTCGATATGTTTATCAACCTAAATGAAATAATCAAGTTGTGCACCGAACAAGATGTGTTATGGGCCAAAGAATGCACAAGGGTCACCGATGCAAAGCCAAGGAAAGTGCAGCAGTTTGCAGGACATCCAATCAAAGCCAGAACCATGATTCATAAATTGAACTTCAGCCTCGCAAAGTATCAGGTGCACACAATAGACATCAGGGGAATATATGTGGCTCCAATGGAACAACAGAGATTTCCATGGGACAACACCTATGAAGAACTCTTTATCCAATGGTTTGATTATGAAAGAGCCCACCCTTTTCAAGAAACAACTCGGGTGGACTATTGAAAGACTGTTAGATGATAACACCATGTGGCGATTTTTTATTATCTCAAATTACATTTTTCCGTTAATTATTGTTAAGAATTTATATTATAAATAGGGACATCGATCGATGGTCAAAGTGGTCAATGCTTGTTGTAAGAACTCTTTTTATTTTGGTTGTTGATAATTATTTTGAGACTACTATGAATTAAGAAGCCCTTCTGGACCAAAGATGAGCTATTTTTCATCAGATGTATGTGATTGGAGTTGGAGAAGAATTACTTCCTTTCCTGTTCCATGAATGTTGCAGTAAATGAGTAAGAGCAATTAATTCTATTGTCAAGTTATCTGGTGCAATGTTTTGATGTTCTTTGCTTTAAATGATGAAAGTAAATCGTTGTTCTTCTATGTGATGAATGTCTTGGTAGATGAATTATTTTTCTTACTGTGATTTTGATTACATAAGTGTTTATTTTTCTTTATGCTAAGTAGTTTACCTCAACTATGTGATGAATTTCTTGGTAGATGAATTAATTTTCTTGTCATGATCTTGATTACATATACGTTTTCTTTTTGTAATGTAGTTTTCTTAGATAGTAGTCAGATGCTCGTTCAGTTAGAGTATTAGTACTAGGCCCTCTGGCATAAGATCCTTGTCTTCATGCTCAAGCAGTGGGTTATCCCAAGCTTGACCCTTTTCCAATAATTAAAACGTTTGTCCTATCTTTGTCAAGTTGGTTTATACCAGCTTGCATATCTCGTACCAGTCCCATCTAAGAGAGATTACAAATAAGAACTATCCCAAGTGAAGGTAGAGCCTTCACCTGGAAACAAAAAGGCTCATCGATATTTTGGCCAAATCGTAAGATTTGGAGAACCATTCTAGTCCAAACGCTACAGAGTCTAATTGGGCCTCGGTGGCAGGTTTGGTTCTTACTGTTGAATCGAGGGATTTAGGCCCCATCAACATAGCCCTATTGATCTTATCTGGCAGTGACATTGTCTTTTGTCATTGCTAGAACTGAGAGTCAGCCTCAGATTGCAAGAGGATAATCCCAGTACCCATCAGAGTTTTTTGGTGGATGTTGGTTTTATATGAGTGGATGTTAATGGACAAAAATCAATATACGAATGATTTGCAACAAAGAAATGGACAAGAAATGCACAGGGAAGTGAGGGCCACATTAAATTTAGTCAGTGAATTGATTTTAAGTGTGAGGAGAGTTAAGACTTAGTGATAAAGGTGAACAAGACTACTATGGGCATCAGGCTTTCAAGTAGCTTGGAGAATAAAAACTCAAACTGAATATCTCTCTTAATCTCAAGCTTCATACAATGAAATATGTCCAAACAACATAGTCAAAACAACACAATGATCAAACCTACATCACAATGCAACTACAACAACTCGACTGGATCCTCCATGCCCGAGCCATTCAGTGTAAGAGGGAGAAAGATAACAAGGGAGTTGATTAAACCTGGTCACGATACCACTGTAATCAAACCTACATTACAAAAGAATAACAACCCTTGACTGGATCCTCCATGCTCGAGTGTTTTATCATAGTTATTACATTGAGATGAAAAGGAGTTGAATTCTATTAACATGAAAGTCTCAAATTTGATACATAACCAGAGAACAATTATGTCATCAAAACATTACAAAATAGGGAGCTCTGCTCAACCAGTTGACGACCCTAACAAAATATCAAAACTACTTATTTATACTCAGATCAGTCTCTGACTATCAGGAGTTTGATATGATCACTACAATCAAAGATTTGTGTTCACGACTTCTTCTGTTAGACTGAATGTGCATCACTTTGTTAGACACGAGCTTAGATCGACATGGGTCTGTAGGGAAATCTTCTCGCAAGAGTACCATGGGCTGATGGTTTAGTCCCCACAGCTGGACTTTCCATAGCTTCCATTTATGGGGTGATTCAAGGTTTCAACCATGAAACCTACCTTTCATTTACTTCTTTCCTCGGAGACTAAATGAGACTTAATTCTTAGGGGGGGGGGAACGTGCCAAGGCTATAAGGGTGTCATATGTTCATATTGATGGCTTCCACATATCTAGCTCTTTAGGGATCGGGGGATAACTCCCCTTCCTCTTGCTCCTTATTCAATGTGACCTAAGGCCATGACCCTATGTAAATGCGTGATTGCAGGCGCTGCTAAGGGTGGTTTGAAAGAAAATTGCTTTTGCCCCCGCAATTCACCATGAACCGCCATGCATCCCCTTCTCAAAATAGTGTTTCCAATTGTGGCCCGCCCTTAAAATTTTAAAACTCATGCACCTTCTGACTGAAGCATGACCATCGATCTAATGGTCTGAGATGAGGCTTCCTGATCAACAACCCAACTCTGGGATTCTTCAGATCGACAAATCAGATCTTCCCTTTTCGAGTTGACGGCTGAGATCTGATTCACGATTTGGGCTTCAAACTTTTCAAACCTCAAACCTCCTCTGTCTTCTGTCTCTTGTATCCTAAGCTAAGGATCATGCGATGCATGGCCTACAAATATCAATGGTCGCGATCCATTCGTGGCTCTGGGTTTCAAGGAAAAAAAAATCAAACCTATGCTTCCAAGGGATTTTACCCAGAGTCATGGATCTAATGACATGTGGCTCCTGTATTTGGACGGCCGAGATCCACTTCGAGTCTCCTGGCTACAGGAAAATCAAAACTCAAATATTGCTTACCTTTTGTGCTTTACTTGGAGTTGTCGATCTAGCACCATGTGTCCATTTGAATCAGACGACTAAGACTTGCTACAGGCCTTTGAGCTTCGGGAGTTTTGAAAGTGAGACATGAAGAAAAAAAAAACCCCCGCGGAGGAAAAACCCCCAAAGAGAAGGATTTGCTGCCACATGTCATGCTTGATGAGAGTGCCACATGCTTCGACACTTCGAGACTTCGGTGCTTTGGGAACTTGGCGCGTTTCTTGTTTCAAAAATCTTGAAGTAAAACTCCTGGAGTGACAAATCTAATGACATGTGGCAGTCTGGATTCGGATGGACGAGATCTACTTCAGAACTTCGAGACTTCATACCTTTTTCTTTGGTGCTATACTTTGCGCAACTTTGGACTTTTGTATGCCCATGGGCCACTGATATGGAATTTTCCTAGAATATCCGCCGCTGAAATACTAAAACTACCTGCTGCTTTTAAGCCCGAAATGGGCTTCTTTGAATGTTTCCCTTTGTGTCCATGGTTGCGGCCTGCGTGAACAAGGATTTGGGCGACTGGCTGTGGGTTGGGAAAACAGGGAGACTAATGACTGAAAAAGGAGATGAGTGTTCATCCTTGGAGAAAAATAGAGGGGCTTGGGACTAAGATTTCACTTAGGCAATATTTTTAAGGAAAACCAGGGTGCACAAACGAACAAGGGAAAACAAAGAACAATTTACAAGACGAAGGGGGAAAATTTAATATTTGGTCTTCGAAAAGGAGAGAGACAGGGCAAGGAATTATAGACTCAAACATTTTTGACACACACCTACGGTCCTTGACAACTTCATGTGATAACATTTGGCTCCACATGGGATAGCATGCTCCCTGCGAGCTGTCAAGAACGCACAGTTACAGTGCCTTATCCATTGGGCCATGGACTCTAGCTCAAAACATTCACTGAATAAAACAAGGAGATATGTACTCTATTCTACTAAAAACAAAAACAAACACATGGGCTTCAGGAGGAGATTATTTATGTACACTCCTATGTTAACTAATTTTTACAAAGCACTAGGTGAAAGAAAACTTCCACCATAGCCACCCAGACTGCCTGGTAATATAATTCGTCAATTCACTGCAAATGATCCATAAAAATCTAGGGAAGTATGAAAATAGAATGAGAACATGTCTTGGAACACTGACCATACCCCCAAATGATGATAAGATGAATAATTCTACTGGCTTTAATGCTTTTGGAAAACACAGCTCCATATATAACCCCATAGGGTCACAAAATTTGTAATCAGGAAAGCTCAACTGGTAAGAAATTAACTCATGTCGTCATTGTGGCTCACTCGTCATTCGATGTTCTTAGAGTGTATAGGTCGGTAGAGAAATGATATGGGTCGGCTGATCCAAGGTGATATTTGCTCGTTTACAGGTCCTGGACAGGAGATAAACTTCCCACTTAGCTCCTCCCTTACATGCTTCTCTGTGTCTTCTGCAGGTCCAAGATGGTTGATTTATGCCCAATTCCTTTCCTTACTGAATAAAGAAAAAAGGCTCTATAGTTTGGTCTTGGAAATCTTTCATAAAACCATACTCAGCAATGAGTATCGATGAAATAATGCAATTTGAAAATTTCAGAAAATCTGAAACATACGACTCTATGTATATGGCCATAGGATCATGAATAACATGATATAATTTTGGCTGCTTTAGAGGACCAGGTTGTTCCTCTATAAAGGCATCTTTTCTTGCAAATAAATGACCAACTTGTTCCCTCGAAACCAACTCTTGATCATCAACAGTTGCAGTCTCTCCTTCATAAGAATGATCATAAGATAATTGTACAGTGGGGTTTAAAGCATAATAATTATGATCATCCAAGCACATATAGTTATCTATGCAATAAACCACTACTACATGCTCAAAATGGTCTGAAAACTGATCATAAGATTAATATGCATTCCTGTCCATAGAAAAATATGCAAATATTGAAAAATCTGATTCCAAATGTGAATCATACCTACTTCCTTTTTATTGTTCCATATCTGATTCATAGTCATTACCTTCTAGCTCAGAATCTGAAACATGTTGACAATCTTCTTTCTTATGTACATGCAATTTTCCAATATATCCTTGCATGTGAACCCCCTCACTAGCCCTGATGTTCTCTTAGACTTCTTCAGCATATTCAAACATGTGTCTTAAATATGAATATTTCCTTTCTCTCAGGAGAAGGACAAGCTTTGAATCCTGAGCCATGACATAGTACACCATGGATGAAGTCTCCGTGGGTCTGATCTCCACATGCATACTATGGTAAAAATTGTAAAACCTCATGTTGAAGACAACTAAGGATTCCTCTTCCCCTCTTCTCAAGGCATTAAACTCAGACCAGTACTGATCAAGGGACTTGTTCTCACCCCAACACATTAAAAATGCATGGCATAGCTCGATACAAGAACCAATGGAACCGGATCCTAGACATTTAAACCACACAACAACATCTCCAAACAAATATTGTGAGAACAACCTCATGGTAACATCATCATGAACAATCTCAAAATGATCAACAAAGTTCTCAAATTCCTACAAGTGCCTCTCAGCTGTAACATGATCCTCTCCAGAAAACCGAGGAAGATACTCAAAGGAATAAAGAGGATAGGGACGTTGGTGATGTGGAAACCTTAAAGGTTTAAACATCTTGTCTCTAATCTTAGCTTGACAAATTGTGGGATGGATATGGGATTTGAAAAGAAGATGGGAAGGTTCAACAGTAATATCATAAGGGAATGATATCTGGGAAGGCTTTGAATCATTTTCAACCCCTGCAACATTATAAGGGTGATCAATTTCAAGTGGAAATCCAATACAAATATCACTTTTAGGAATAGGATGAGCTGAAGACATAACATCGGCATATACAACACAAGAAGAGGGCAAGTATTCTTCTTCCAAGGATGGATAAATAAAGGAAGGCTTATTATCTTCTGAATAGACAAAGAAGAGGATAATCCTCTTTATATGTAAATGGAAAGAGAGAAATGAGTTGATAAAGAAAAACAGGATTTCATGAAGAAATCTCATAAACTGATACCTGGTCTTCCCCTTCGATATGGTCATCTTCTGTCAATGGGATCCTCCCATGTGGAGTCGCTAGTTGCAAGCTGCAATATTCAATGGTTCTGATATTTGATGCACCTTCAGAATCAAAAGCTCTTTGTCATTCTATCCTAGGGAAATGTCTTCAATTCATTCCATGGCAATGATGCCATGAATGTTAGCAATGAGAGTTACCCTCAAATTGTGGGAGGATAAGCCCATTACCCATCAAAGTTTTTTGGTGGATGTTGGTTTTATATGAGTGGAGGTTAATGGACAAAACTCAATATATGAATGATGTTCAACACAAAACTGGACAAGAAATGCACAGGGAAGTGAGGGCCACATTAACTTCAGTCATTGAATTGATTTTAAGTGTGAGTAGATGGAATACTTAGTGAGAAAGGTGAACACGAATTCTATGGGAATCAGGCTTTCAAGCAACTTGGAGAAGAAAAAATCAGACTGAATATCTCTCTTAAGATCAAGCTTTAGACACTGAAATATTTCCAAACAACAAAATCACAACAACACAATGATTAAACCTACATCACAATGAAGCTACAACAACTCGACTGGATCTTCCATGCCCGAGCCATTCAGTGTAAGAGGGAGAAAGATAACAAGGGAGCTGACTAAAACTAGTCATGATACCAATGTAATCAAACCTACATTACAACAACATAACAACCCTCATCTGGATCCTCCATGCCCGAGTGTTTTAGCATAGTTCTTACAGAGATATGAAAGGGAGTTGACTTATATTAACATGAAAGTCTCAAATTTGATACATAACAAGAGAACAGTTCTAGCATCAAAACATTACAAAATAGGGAGCTCTGCTCAACCAGTTGACGACCCTAACAAAATATCAAAACTACTTATTTATACTCAGATCAGTCTCCGACTATCAGGAGTGTGATATGATCACTACAATCAAATCTTTCCATCGATGAAGTCTTATGTCATACTAAATGTGCATCCCTCTTTCAGAGGCGAGCTCAGATCGACATGGGTCTGTAGGGAAATTTGATCGTAGGGGTACCATGGGCTGACGGTTCAGTCCCCACGACCAAACTTTCCATACCTTTCATTTATGGGGTGAGCCGAGGTTTCAACCACCCAACCTACCTGTCATTTACTTATTTTCCCCAGAGATAGAATGAGATTTAATTCTCAGGAGAGACGCATTAATGAGCTATGGGGTACCACATGTCGGTATTGATGGCTGCCACATATCTGGCTCTTCCGTGACAAGGCTATAAGGGTACCACATGTCCGTACTAATGGTTTCCACATATCTGGCTCTTCAGGGCTCTGGGGATAACTCCCCTTCTTCTAGCTCCTTCTTCAATGTGACATAGGGATATGACCCTATGTAAATGCACAATTTCGGGCACTGCCAAGGGTGGTTTGAAGGCAAACCACTTTTTCCCCCACAATTCACCATGAACTACCACGCATCCCCTTCTCAAAACAGTGGTTCCAATTGCGGCCCGCCCTTAAAATTTTAAAACTCGCGCACCTTCCGACCCTGCAACGAAGCTTGACCATTGATCTAGTGGTCTGAGATGAGGCTTCTTGATCAACGACCCATATTTGGTGTTCTTCATATCGACGGATCAGATTTCCCTTTTCGAATCGACAACCAAGATCTGCTTCACGATTCGGGCTTTGGAATTTTCAAACCTCAAACCTCTTCTATCTTCTATCGCTTGTATTTGGAGCTAAGGATCTGACAATGCTTGGCCTCCAAAGATCAATGGTCACGATCCATTCGTGGCTCTGGGTTTTGGGAAAAACAAAACTCAAACCTATGCGTCCAATGGATTTTACCCAAAATCATGGATCTAATGATGCATGGCTCATGTATTTGGACGACCGAGATCCACTTCAGGTCTTCGGGCTCTGGGAAAATCAAAACTCAAATATCACTTACCTTCTGTGCTTTACCCGAAGCTGTCAATCTAGTGTTCCATGTCCATTTGAATCAGATGGCTGAGAATTACTCTGGGACTTTGGGCTTTGGGTGTTTTGAAAGTGAAACATTAAAGAACAAAAAAACCCCTTGAAGGAAAAACCCCCGAAGTGAAGGATCTACTGCCACGTGTCATGCCTGATGAGAGTGCCACATGCTTCGGCACTTCGGGAATTTGGCGCTTCGAGAACTTGGCATGTTTCTCATTTCAAAACTCCTAAATTAAAACTCCAAGAGTGATAGATCTGATGATGTGTGGCAGTCTGGATTCGGATGTGAGATCTACTTTGGGACTTCAGACCTTTTTATTTGGTGCTATACTTTCCACAACTTTGGACTTCCGGACGCCCATGGGTCGATGATCTGGACTGTTCCTGGAATCTCTGCCACTAAAAGATTAAAACTGCCTGCTTCTTTTAATCCCGAAATGGGTTTCTTTGAATGTTTCCCTTTCTCTCCATGGCTGCGGCCTGCGTGAACAAGGATTTGGGCGACTGGCTATGGGCTAGGAAAACAGGGAGACTAGTGACTGAAAAAGGAGATGAGTGTTCATCCTTGGAGAAAAACAGAGGGGATTGGGACCAAGATTTCACTCAGGTAAGATTTTTAAGGAAAAGCAAGGTGCACAAATGAACAAGGGCAAATAAAGAACGATTTACAAGACGAAGGGGGAAAACTTGAGATTTGGTATTCGAAAAGGAGAGAGATAGGGCAAGGAATTATAGACTCAATTATTTTTGACACACACCTACATCCCTTGAAAACTTCATGTGATAACAGTCGATGCTTTACATCTTCCATTTCTACATGCAATTGGTCTTCCTTCCCTTGCAGCTCTTGTAGGATCCCATCCTCTAATAGTTGTGTCTACAGTTGGGTGCTCCTTTCCCATAGTTTTGTCATTCTATGTATACTCTGCGCGATGTTCTCTGCAGATGTTGTTGCATCCTGCTCTCTTTGCATTTTGATTTCTAGAGGAGTAGTAGGTACTGCACACTCCTACAACTCCTTGATATGTTCCTTATACTGCTCCATAGCCTACACTATTTTCCTTATCTTCTCTTCCGAAGATGCTTCCTATGATTTTGCATTGTCTGAGATGGGTTGAAATACTACAATTATTTGTTTCTCCATCTTTTCCAAATTTTTTTGCGTTATCTTCTTTTCCTGCTCTTATTGGATAAATTCCTTCTTCAGTGAGGTGTTTTCTTCGTGCTCCAACTATAAGTTCTTCGCATTAGACCTTTCCCTTGACTGAATCTCCTACGTCATGCTAATATATAATTTATATAGTTCCTTTGTTGGAATCTTGGGCAATTCCAAGTCCAATGTCTCAATGTCTTTCAGGGGATTTTGTGTTGTATCCTCATCAAAAAGCAACATCTCTGGTGCTATGATGAAATTCATGCTCCCTTGCACTGTTTTTCCAACATGCACTTCTTCCTTATTCTGCGTTGGTTTCTCTTTTTGTTGCTACTCTGCCTTGAACTTCAACTACTCCAGCATAGTTTTCACTTCATGTATCTACTCCAGAATCGACGCCCTATGATTCTCAACATTCTCCCATACTTTTGACAATTGATCTTCGACTGTAGTGGTTATCAGCTCTACATCGTATGTTGTCACTAATGTTTCCATTGGTTTTTTGTGGGCCTTCTCCTTATTTTTGGAACCATTTTATTTCTCCCGTGTTATCTTCTTTTGGGCGTCTGATGGCTCAGATGCATTTGGAATCTATGTATCCATGTCTGCATCCTGCCCAATTTATTCCTCCACATGTTTCTCTTGTGTCTCTATTCTTATTTCATATGTGCACACCTACTCTGTTGTACTTCTTGGTGCCTATTCTGTGTGTGGTAAGTTCCTTGTAGAACCATGTTGTGATTTCTTATGTGTCCTTTTCTTTTGAATGAAAATGATTTTCCCCACTGGACCTTGTGTCATCTTCTTCTTCTTACTAGTGTCATTCCTTCATGTTTGTTGCATGGGGACTATTGTACCCCGTGTCTGAGTTTGTACTGTTGGTGTTGTTGTTGGGATCATCGACACTTTCTACTCCTCAGGCCACTCCTTGACCTCCATCTGGATATCCTTCATTGTCATACAGTAACTTAACTTTAGCCTCTCCTTGGCTAGATCCCTCTTTTACTGTAGCCACATACTATGGTGCGATGCTTGGAAGTTTTCTATCAGTCCAAACTCCTGGACAATTTCTAGGGAAATCCTCCATTTTTCTGCCAACCTGTTCTAGATCTCTTTTAAGTACAGAGTGAATACATTTTTTTTTATCTCTTTTTCCTTTGGTTCGGTTGTGCTTCAAAGTGATGTTTAGCAGGTTGTGACACACTTTCCTATCCTTGGCAGGAATACAATGTATGTGGGTTCTTTCCATCCTACCAATCCAATGAGGATGAGTAACCATGAGTATTGGAACTTAGAGTCCCAATCCTATGTGTCCTGGAAATCCTCCAAGAACGAGTTAAGTATATAAGTGTCCCAACTCATCGAGATCCCCTTCACGCACTACACTACAGATTCTACCACTCCTATGGGTACTTCCTCCTTTCTACACTTACGCATTAACTTTCAACCTAACAACCTTGTCACAAACCTCATCGCATGATCATTTATGTCATTGATCCTGATTCCCTTGTTACCTCTCTTCGTGCCATACTTTTTCTTGATTTAGTCGGAGATGGATTTTTCTTTCATTTTGTCTTCTAAGTACTACTCTAGCTTCTCCCCATCCATGGGTAGCCCCGTGATTGTTGCGATCATATCAAGGTTAATAGGCACTAGCCTATGCATCCATAAAATTCATCCATGCACCCTTGCTAGGAGTTCCTTCACACATCCATTGATGTGTTTACCACTCCCAAAGTGAAGTATATCCAGTAAGTCCATTATTCATGTGTTGTATATCCCCAGGATCCACTGTATAGAATAGGGGTGCACCTGATGGGACCTCTCCCCTTCTCTCCAAATAGTTTTGTGGTGCCAAATATGGGAATTTGACTATGTTAGCTACATCATGGTCAGATTATTTGATGGAATCTACTCCTTCCACCATCTCATCCTAGACCTTCACTCCCTCGGGGATATTTGGCATCATGATTGCCAATTCCTTCTGTGTGCATGATATTCCTTGCACACTGCTCTCATCTCACGCCTTATTATTCCCTTGTAGAGATGACATCCCGACCTCTAGTATGGCCTAGTGATATGATTCATTTTCTTCTACTAGATCTAGGCTCCATTGCACTGAATTCATGGCATGTTTGCCCTGTTGTGGCCCTTTTCCCCTAGACACGTCAGATTCTGTCCTTTTTACATCCTCCTGAGGCTGCCTGAACTCTTGTGTTGAGTTTCCTTATTCCTTTATTTGCATTTTATGTGGCTCATACTCCAACATGTGAATATCATCCACATCCATGACTGTGGGAATCTCTTGCATCCCCATTTGTGTCACCCGAGCACTACTTCTCATGTTTCACCCGACTTTTCTCGGTGCTCCAACTCTCGGTGGCGACATCCTACTAAAATTCAAACTATTGAATACAAATCTCCATTTGTTGTTATCACTTCGCACCCTCTCACAATCAACTCTCGCTCTTCATTTTTCTCCTTAGTGAAAAAATGCAAATGACCACATTTCCCCCCTTTTCTGACTTTTATAGGGGGACGAAGAAATGACAACTGTTTCGCACTGACAATTTTTACTTTTTCACTTTTTGCTACGTGCTCCACTTTTTGTGTCTGTCAACTATTTTCCTATGCGCAGTGTATTCAACATTGGTTTTTATGCATTGCACTTGTTAATGCTAGCAATTCTATTACATCAAAACCTCTAACTTTCTCCTATCTTTTTGTTACATTTCTTCTTTTTATGTATTTTTGTCTTTCTTTTCTAACGTCTACTATATACAATATGTACAATTATACCTTCTCTCTTTGTTTTTACCTCAGGTTTTTAGGTCGACTGTCTTGATACAACTTCAATCGACTTCCATTCACTAGTCCTCTGATATTCTTCCTTGCAAGAACTTTTAGTTTCACAACACCTCCCTTTGTGATGGCCTCTACTTGATAAGGCCCTAATCAATGCATTTTGAACTTCCCAGGGTGTTGTAGATACCTACTGTCATAGAGGAGAACTAGATATCCTTCCTTAAATATTTTATTCTTTATGTGGCTATCATGAAAATATTTTTCCTTTGATTTCTATACTTCCTGGTGGAAGCCTGCTAAAATTGTGTCTTCTTCCAGCTCCATCAACTAATCCAATATTTCCTGCGCAACACCTTCTTCTTTCGTGTTGGTGATTGTTGCAATGCCCATACTAGGTATTAAATAATCCAACAGAACCATTGCTTCTTTCCCATACACTAGTCTGAATGGTGTATATTCTGTAAGCTTCTTGCATGTAGTCCTATAATGATGCATTCGTGCTCCCAAGCACGTCCGCTCACAGGATCTTCCCTTCACACAGCCCGAAGAAATCTGACGTTCTTCTATTTAACTATCGGGAAATCTACACCCACAACAATCCTCGTGGGATCCCCCCTCTTTACTATCGGGGGATCGGAATTCACGGCTTTGCAAACCTTGTGGTCGAGCGCTGCATTCTCGAATCCCCGAATGCCGATACAGTCAACGATGACCCCTTCCTATCGGGGTTTTCTATATCAGGATTTCGCCGCTCGCGATGTCGAACAACTCACTTTATCGTCTCCCAAATCTTGATATGCCGATTACCCGACACATGCATGAGATGACTTTTCAGCTTCCCGTCACCTCCATCGGGATTTTGGACTTCGCGGGATCGCAAATCCTAATGTAAATGTTTCGAGACTTCTCACTGTGAAACCCCAAAATGGTGTCCCACCTGTCCACGTCATTGACTTTTGTGGCCCCACACTATTTACTTAGCCTTCGGGATATCGCGTTTCACGATTTCGTGATTCCCTTTGTAGCTTTACGGAGTTTCAATCCATAAAACCCCGATGTGCGAAATCCACGCGTAAATCCAATGATCCTCGTGACTTGGATCTACGGTCCTACCCCTCCTGAGCTTTGAATCCTTTGTGAATACTCTGTCGTATCTCCCTTGCACCTCTGCGAGATATAACGGCCTACGGAATGTCGTGGATCCTCCTCGGAGAATACCGACCGTCCGTTCCTCCTGATGAAATCTGCGAAGTGACTGAGTGTTCTTCCACAGAACTTGTCCTCCTGCGTGCAAACTTGCGACGCCTTCTAAATTCTTCTAGTTGTGACTTCCCTGTGTTGTCCTTCAACAACTCCGCAGGTCTTATCCTTCCTGAGATTTTATAAAATAACCTTGCACGCACTCCTTGCGGCAACCTCCAAACACCTCACGTGCTTGAATCCTTTTGACTCTGCGCACACCTGCAGCAACAATCCTTCAACTCTTGCTCAGGTTCGCAACCCTGAACTTCACTCGGCCTATGCACTCCTTGCACGACTCCTGTGTCTGTCTGCACTCAAGAATGAATCGAGAACAAAAGTTACTCTATCTGAACCCTCTATCAACGCACTCCTTGTGGACACTTCAACTGCACTCCTTGTAGGGAAATCTCGCTCAGATAGAGAAACAATTGAAACTCATTCCATTATCCTTTCAGACTTCAAATTCAAACATGAAATCATATACACAACATATAAAGCAAATGTCTAACAAGAAGAAAACATTCATGAGCATAACATCAATACACAGAGAAAAAACACAAAACGATGAATTTGAACCAATCTCTTCTATTAATTCAAATGTTTGTACATGGGTGTTCTTACACAGTTCTCTGCATGCTCTTTTCTTTTCTACAATGTTGCTTCCTAATATTACAATACACAATGAGGGTGTCTATATCCTGTTTCCCTCTTGCACTCTAAAACTGTCTAATCTAGAATTAAATTCTACCTACTTGCATTAACTACTTTAAATGTCATCTGTCTACTAAGGATGAGAGTTAATGGCTCAAGGTCCGTTTACAATACACAAGTGCACCTCATCTTAATGGCTCATTTAAGATCGCACAACAACTTCAAGGTAATTTCAAAATTGGTGCTGGCGCTTGTCCAACTGTCCTTCGCTTATGCGCTGGCTCGCTTGATGTGTTGGCAATGCTCCTGCATCATACTCCCTCGCTTGAAAATTTTCATGGGCTCCTGTCCATGAGCTCGTGCATGGTCTGTCCATGCTTCTGGATCTCTTCTTCAGTCTCCCAGCTGGCATCTTCAACTGGATGGTTCTTCCATTTGACCAGATACTCAAAATACTGCTTTTGCCTGGTCCTCTTGCTTACTCTCTTATCCAGTATGCGCTCCATCTGCGGCTTATCTGCAACTGGCATCTGCTTCATCCATTGGATCAATGGATGCTCAGCTCCAGTCTCTACTTACCCATATTTATATGGGTACAAATCTGAGACATTGAATATCGGAGAGATTCCGATCCCATCGGGTAATTCAATCTCATAAGCATTCGCCCCAAATTTCTTCAAGACCCTACATGGCCCGATTTTCTTCATCTTCAACTTGTTGTATGTTCCTCTTGGGAACCTTTCTTTTCTTAAATGTGCCAAAACCAAGTCACCAAATTCAAACTGAAGTTGTCTCTTATGTTGATCGGCTCTGCGCTTATACTCCTGACTTGAATTCTGCAATCACTCCTTCACCTGACTGTGAAGTTCCATCATCACCTTTGCGAATTCTTCTGCACTAGCGCTCCTAGTCACAGTCTGTTCTGAATCCCTCAATTCAGAAATTCCTCTCGGCTACATGCCATAAACAATCTGGAATGGACTCTGCCCTGTGCTCCTGTTAACTGAGTCATTATAAGCAAACTCTGTCTATGGTAATATGTTGTCCCACTGGCTATGGTGCTCTATCACCAAGCTTCTCAGCAAGTCTCCCATACTTCTGTTTACTACCTCTGTCTGTCCATCCGTCTGAGGATGATAAGCTGAACTAAATGCCAAGTTAGTTCTCAACTTCTTCCATAAGGTCCTCCAAAAATGCCCTATGAATTTGGTGTCTCGATCCGAAACTATACTTCTCGGCAACCCATGAAGTCGAATGATCTCTTTGAAAAACATATTCTCAATGTGATTTGTGTCACTAGTCTTCTGACACGGAATGAAGTGTGCCATTTTGGAAAATCTATCCACCACCACAAAGATTGAATCAACACCTCTTTGCTTTTTTGGCAACCCCAATACAAAATCCATGCTAATTGCATCCCATGGCCTCTCTGGTATGGGAAATGGTTGATAAAATCCTGCATTCTGCTTCCTTCCCTTCGAATGCTAGCAAATTTTGCATCTGTCCACGAATCGCTTGAAATCTGCTCGCATTCCCAGCCAAAAATATGACTCATTCAGCTTCGTGAATGTTTTTTCATGACCAAAGTGCCCTGCCAATCCTCCACTGTGTTTCTCCTTCAACAGATTCTCCATCATGGAGAATTTTGGAATACACAGCTGATTGCCCCTGAACAACAATCCTTCCTGGATCAGGTACTCTACCCACTGGCTTCTATCTCTGAGAATCAGATTCTCAGCTGCTTCATACACCTCCTTAAAATTTGTATCATCAGCGTACATGTCTCTGAGATCATCAAAACCCAACGTTTTGACTCTAAACTCCTGCAACAACAAACACTTCCTGCTCAAAGCATAAACCACTTTGTTAGCAGTACCAGCAATATGTTTAATCACAAAAGTGAAATTCTACATATACTCAACCCATTTAACATGTTTCTGATTCAACTTTTCCTGTTGAGTCACAAACTGCAGTGCATGATTGTCACTGTACAATACAAACTCTTTTGGAATCAAGTAATGCCTCCATTTCTTTAGTGCTTGAATAATAGCATATAACTCCTTATCGTAAGTGGAGTACTTCACTTTCGCCTCATTCAGCTTCTCACTGAAGTATGCTATCGGCCTGTCATCTTGACTTAAGACTGCCCCAATTGCAAATCCACTTGCATCGCATTTCACCTGAAATGTCTTCTGGAAATCCGGAAACACCAGAACTGGTTGTTCCGTAATCTTCCTTTTCAACAGATTGAAACTCTTTTTAGCCTCTTCAGTCTAGTGAAAAGACTTGTGTCTTTTCTTCACTGTGTCCATCATTTCTGCGCTAATTCCACTGAAACTCTTGATGAATTTTCGGTAGAAACTAGATAATCCATGAAAACTTCTCACCTCAAAAACATTCTTCGGTGATTACCAATTCTTGATTACCTCCACTTTATCTGGATCCATCCTCTACTCATTTTCCGAAATAAAAAACCCCAAGTAAATGAGCTCTGTCTTCATGAATGAGGATTTCTTCATGTTGATCAACAACTTCTCCTGTTGAAGTTTCTACATCATTGTAGCCAAATGCTTTAGATGCTCTGCCACTATCTTACTGTAGATCAGTATGTCATCCAAATACACAATGAAAAATTTTCCGATGACCTCCCTCAGGACTTCGTTCATCAACCTCATGAAGGTACTCGGCACATTTGTTAAGCCAAAAAACATAACAAGCCATTCATACAACCCTTCGTTTGTTTTGAATGCGGTCTTCCACTCATCACCTTCCCTCATGCGGATCTAGTGATAACCGCTTTTCAAATCAATCTTTGAAAAATACTTTGCTCCACTCAAGCAATCCATCAGATCATCCATCCTTGGTAATGGAAATTTGTACCTGATGGTTATCTTATTAATGGCTCTTGAATCAGTAAACATCCTCTAGCCTCCGTCTTTCTTCGGACTGAGTACTGTTAGAACAACACATGGACTCAAGCTCTCCCTGACCAAACCTTTGTCCAACAAATCATGGACTTGCCTCTTAACTTCCTCATTCTCTTGCGGCGTCAATCTGTACACGGCTTTGTTTGGTAAACTGGCTCCTGGTATGATATCAATATGATGACTCACACTTATGATCGGTGGTAATGAACGAGGTAATTCGTCCACTACGATGTCAGCGAACTCTTCCAGTAGTTCCTGAACTTCTTCTGGTAAATCATCCACTCTTGTGCTAGTCAGAACAATTCTAGGTTTTCTGACCACAATAAACTGTGGATCCTCCTTCTTCTTAACTTCATTAAGGAGTTCCTTCCCACTCATGAGAAGTACAGTGTTGCTTACCTCCGGCTTCACCTCCTTATCTTTGATTGGAAGCAACATGTGTGTCCTCCCATTCTTCTCTAGGGTGTATGTGTTCATTCTCCCATCATGAATCACATTTCTGTCATATTGCCATGGTCTACCCAACAATAGATGGCAAACATCCATAGGAATGACATCACACAATATTTTATCATTATATCCTCCTATATTGAATTCAACTAAACATTGTTTAGTGACAGTTACCTGGTGTCCCTTCTGTAGCCACGAGACTCTGTATGGGCTTGGGTGATCAATCGACTCCAGCTCCAGCTTCTCTACCATCTCTGTAGAAATGAGATTATCCGTGCTACCACTATCTACGATGACCTTGCATACCCTGTCCTTGGTCTTGCAAGCAGTCCTAAAAAGTATGGTCCTTTGGACTGAACTCTCCACCTCCTTCTCTGGTGTCAAAAGGAATTTTTGCATCATCAGTGATCTTCCGCCTTCAGCATATTCTACCTCAACATCCCGCCTCTGTGCCTCGGCTATGTGATATTCCCCCCCTTCTTTATTATTATCTGGACACTCATAAGACTTGTGCCCATTCTTTCCACATGGGAAGCATGTGATTACTCCACCTCTTCCTCTTCATCTGCCTCTAGTACAAGGAAAAGTGTTGTTGTCAGCATAATCTCCTCTCTGCTCAGTATGTTGTCCTCTCTGTTCAGCATATTGACCTCGCTGTGAGGTTCCACCTCTCTCAGTTTGTTTGCATTTTGTCTCAGACCCGAACTTCCAATCCTCCTTGGGCTTCTGATATTTGTCCTGGGTAACTTATTTGCCTCTGGGATGACTTCTGCCTCGGCCTCTTTGACTTTGCTTTCGGCTCAACTTATCCTCATATTTTAGAGCCATTTGAGAAGCATCTTCCACCGTTCGGATGGTTACCATGCTCATCTCATCCTGGATATCATATCTCAGGCCATTCATATATCTGACAACTTTCTCATCGTCGCTCTCCCGATGACCTGCTGTGATGTTCAGTTTGTAGAATTCTTCAGTGTATTCTTTCACTGTCATCAACTTCTGTCTCAGGTTTTGCATCCTCCTGAATAGAGAAATTTGGTAATCTATGGGGATGAATTTCGCCTTCATCTTCATGATCATTCTATCCCAGCTCTTGATCTTCTGCTTGCCCTTGCAGCGTCTGTCAACTTGTAGTTCATCCCACCACAATGATGCATGTCCTTTCAATCTTGTGACATCATGCTTGACCTTCTTGTCTTCTTCGACATCTTCATAGTCAAAGTATGTGTCTAGAGCTCTAATCCAGTCTAGAAGCTCTTCTACATCCAAGTTTCCCTCATAAACTGGAATGTCCATCTTTGCTCTTGCACCCATCCTGGCAATAGCTCTGATCAAATGTTCGTTTGATGCATCTTCAACTACAACTTCCTCTTCACGTTCAACCTGAACTTCGCTTTCAGAATCATTGAGATCCCCTGCACTGGTTGTGCGTCTTTGCGCTGTCTCCATGTCTTCGAGTCTAGCTCGTAGATCGCGCATTTCTCTCTCCATCGCTAGATCTGTCATCTGCCTGCCTCTTCTCCTCGGAATTTCTCTATCCTCTGGATCGGGTGATTGCATGTCCCTTCTCCTTGGCGGCATGGCGAATTCTCTTTCTCTGCTATAGAAAGCAAAGAACCTTTCTGAGCTCTGATACCAAACTGATGCAGTCGCGCTCGCAAGCACGTCCGCTCATAGGATCTTCCCTTCACACAGCCTGAAGAACTCTAACGTTCTTCTATTTCCCTATCGGGAAATCTGCACCCACAACAATCCTTGTGGGATCCCCCCTCTTTACTATCGGGGGATCGGAATTCGCAGCTTTGCGAACCCTGTGGTCGAGCGCTGTATTCTCGAATCCCCGAATGTTGATACAGTCAACGCTGACCCCTTCCTATCAGGGTTTTCTCTATCGGGATTTCACCACTTGCGATGTCGAACAACTCACTTTACCGACTCCCGAATCCCGATATGCCGATTACAAGATGACGCAAGCGTGCCCGCTCACAGGATCTTCTTCTTCTCACGGCCCGAAGAACACTAACCGGTTCTTCAAATTCCCTATCGGAAATTCTTCACCCACAGAACTCTTCACGAGATCTCCCTGTTCAAATCGGGAAATTAGACTTCGCGGGATTGCGAGTCCCGTAGTCGCGTGGTTTTATATTCTCAAAACCCCAAACCCTGATGCAAGTCAACGTTGACCTTTGTTCCCTATCGGGACTTCTACTATCGCAATTCACTACTTGCATCGTCGGCGACTCAGTTCTCCGACTCCCGATGCCTGATGCACCGAAACTCCGACACACGCGTGCGAGTTGACTTTTCCACTTCCCGTCACTTCTATCGGGACTTTGGATTTCGTGGGATCGCGAATCCTAATGCCAAAATATTCGGGCCTTTCCTTTCCCCGAACTCCAATACGGTGCGACACCTGTCTTCCACCAACTCTTGTGGCTCCACATTATTTACGTCACCGTCGGGATATCGCGGATCGTGATTCCAAGCTACAAGAATACCCTGTCCTTGAAACTCCCGATACCCTGAACCTCGACTTATTTGGATCTTATGACACGCGTCCCAACCGATGGACGGTTTTGATCTGTCAGGATATCGCGTTTCTCAATATCGCAATTCCCGTTGAAATGGGTTTGGAGGGTTCGATCTACGAATCCCCGATGCACGGTACCACATGTAGATCCGACGGTCCTTGTGGCTCGGATCGACGCTCTGCCCCTCCTGAGATTTATACTTCCAGAGAAACCAACGTCGTATCTCCCTTGCACCTCCGTGAGATCCAACGGCTTACGGTGATTCGTGAATTCTCCTTGGGAAATTACGACCATTTGTTCCTTTCTCCACGAAGACTTGTTCACCTGCACGCAAACTTGCAGCGCCTGCTTGAATACTTCAATCACAAATTCTCTGTGTAATCCTTCGATGAATTTGAAGACCTATCTTTCTGAGCTTCCACAACTTCCAAATCCTTCAGGAAACTCCCTTGTGCGCACTTCTTGTGGCAACCCTTCAACTCCGTCCAAGTGTTGAAACTCTTAGACTCTGCGCACACCTGCAACAATAGTCTCCCAACTCTTTACTTAAGTTTGCAACCCCGAGATTCCCCTGGCCTGCGCACTCCTTGCACGGCTCCTGTGTCCAACTACACTTCTGGGGTGAATGAGAACAAAAGTTATCTCTAATTAAGCCCTCTGTCAACGCACTCCTTGCGGACAATTCGATTGCACTCCTTGCAGGAATTCTCTGGCTCAAATAGAGAAACAATTGAAACTCATTCCATCTCCCTCTCAGACTTCAATTCATACATGAATTTACATACACAACATATAAAAGAAAATGTATGATAGGAAGAAAACATTCATGAGCATAATCATCAGTACATAGAGAATCAGACACAAAACCATGAATTTGAACCAATCTTCTCCTATTAATTCAAATATCAGTACATGGGTATTCTCTGCACAACTCTCTGCTTGCTTTGGAATTCTCCAGAATTTCTGAATTATGTTACAATGTTCAATGAGGGTGTCTATATCCGTTCTCCCTCCTTCTTTTTAAAACAGTCTAATCTATGAATTAAAATCCTATCTACCTGCATTAACTATATTAAATGTCGGTTATCTACTAAAGGACGAGAGTTATCTGCTCAAGGCCCATTTACAATATACAAATTGCGCTTCATTAAATTTTCACATTAATGTCCGCGCAACAACTCCAAAGTGGTTTCAAAAATTTTGTTGGCTTGTCCAGCTGTCTTCCGCTTCCGCGCTGGCTCACTTGACGTGTTGGCAATGATCCTGCATCATACTCCCTCGCTTAAAAAAATTCATGGGCTCCTGTCCATGAGCTCCTGCACGGTCTGTCCATGCTTCTGTATCTCTGCTTCATTCTCCTAGATGGCATCTTCCACTGGGTGGCCCTTCCATTTGACCAGATACTCATAGTATTCCTTCCTCCTGGTCTTCTTACCCACTCTCTTGTCCAGTATGCATTCCATCTGCGACTTCTCTACAAATGACATCTGCTCCATCCACTGGATCACTGGCTGCTCAGTTCAAGTCTCTACTTCTCCATCCCTGTATGGGTATAAATCTACAACATTGAATATCGGAGATATTCCAATCCCATCCGGTAACTCGATCTCATAAGCATTTTCCCCGAATTTTCTCAAGACCTTACATGGTCCTATTTTCTTCATCTTTAACTTATTGTATGTTCCTCTCGGAAACCTTTCCTTTCTCAAATGTGCCAGAACCAGATCACCAACCTCAAACTGAAGTTGTCTCTTCTGTTGGTCGGCTCTATGCTTGTACTCCTGTCTTGATTTCAACAACCGCTCCTTCACCCTGCTGTGAAGTTCCTTCATCGCCTCAGCGAATTCTTCTGCACTAGTGCTTCTAGTCGCAGTTTGTTCTGAATCCCTCAGTTCAGAAACTCCTCTCGGATGCATTCCATAGACAACCTGAGATGGACTTTTTCTTGTACTTCGATTTACCGAGTCATTGTATGCAAACTCTGCCTGGGGTAATATGCCATCCCACTAGTTGTGGTGCTCTGTCACCAAGCTTCTCAGCAAGTCTCCCAGACTCCTGTTGACCACTTCTGTTTGTCCATCCGTCTGAGTATGATAAGCTGAACTAAACGCCAAGTTAGTCCCCAGCTTCTTCCACAATGTCCTCCAGAAATGTCCTATGAATTTCGTGTCTCTGTCTGAAACTATGCTTTTCGGCAATCCATGAAGTCGAATGACCTCCTTGAAAAACAGATTTGTGATGTGAGTCGCATCGCTGGTCTTATGGCATGGGATAAAATGTGCCATCTTGGAAAACCTATCCACTACCACAAAGACTGAATCAAATCCTCTTTGCGTCCTTGGCAACCCCAATACAAAATCCATGCTTATCGCCTCCCACAGCCTCTCTGGTACGGGCAATGGCTAATAAAACCCTGCATTCTGTTTCCTTCACTTCAAATGCTGGTAAACTCTACATATGTCTACAAACCTCCTGACATCTGCTCGCATTCCCGACCAAAAGTATGATTCGCTCAGCTTCACGAATGTCTTATCATGGCCAAAATGTCCTGCTAATCCACCACTGTGCTTCTCCTTTAATAGATTCTCCCTCATGGAGCATTTTGGAATGCACAATTGATTGCCTCTGAACAACAATCCCTCCTGTATCATGTAGTCTATCCAAGGGCTTCTGTCTCTGAGAACTAGATTCTTAGCTGCTTCGTACGCTTCTTTGAAATCTTGATCATCTGCATACATGTCCCTGAGATCATCAAAACCCACCGTTCTGACTCGGAACTCCTACAACATCAAACACTTCCTGCTCAAATCATCAGCCACTTTGTTAGCAGTACCCAAAATATGTTTAATCACAAATGTGAAATTTTGCATATACTCTACCCATTTTACATGTTTCTGATTCAACTTCTCTTGTTGAGTCACAAACTGTAATGCGTGGTTATCGCTATATAAAACAAATTCCTTTGGGATCAAGTAATGCCTCCACTTCTTCAATGCCTATATGATAGCATATAATTCTTTATCATACGTGGAGTACTTCAATTTCACCTCATTCAACTTCTCACTGAAATATGCAATCGGTCTGTCTTCCTGACTCAAGACCGCTCCTATGGAAAACCCGCTTGCATCACATTTCACTTGAAATGTTTTTTGGAAATCCGGCAACACCAAAACTGGTTGTTCCGTGATCTTCCGTTTCAACAAATTGAAGCTCTTCTCAGCCTCTACTGTCCAGTGAAAAGGCGTATGCCGCTTCTTCACTGTATCCATCATTGCTACACTAATTCCACTGAAATGTCTGATGAATTTTCGATAGAAACTAGCCAAAGCATGACAACTTCTTACCTCGAATACATTCCTTGGTGATGGCCAATTTTTGATCACTTCCACCTTATCTGGATCCATCCTCAACTCATTCGCCGAAATAACAAAACCCAAGTAAATGAGCTCTGTCTTCATAAATGAGGACTTCTTCATATTAATCAACAACTTCTCCTGCTGTAGCTTCTTCATCACAATGGCCAAATGCTTCAGATGTCCAGCCTCTGTCTTACTGAAAATCAGTATGTCATCCAGATATACGATGACAAATTTCCCGATGAACTCCCTCAGGACTTCATTCATCAACCTCATAAAGGTACTTGGTGCATTTATCAAGCCAACCGGCATAACTAGCCACTCATATAGTCCTTCATTGGTTTTGAAGGTCGTCTTCCACTCATCGCCTTCCCTCATGCGAATCTGGTGATATCCACTTTTTAGATCAATATTCGAAAAACAATTTGCCCCACTTAAGCAATCCATCAGATCATCCATTCTCGGCAATGGAAACCTGTACCTGATGGTTATCTTGTTGATGGCCCTCGAGTCGGTACACATTCTCCAACCTCCATCCTTCTTCGGACTGAGTACTGTTGGAACAACACACAGACTCAAGCTTCCTAACCAATCCTTTGTCTAATAGCTCTTGGACCTACTTCTTGACCTCTTCTTTTTCTTGCGGCGTCAACCTGTACACGGCTTTATTCAGCAAACTAGCTCCTAGTATGAGATATATATGATGACTCACACTCCTCATCGGTGGCAACGAACGAGGTAATTCATCCACCACAATGTCAGCGAACTCTTCCAGTAGTTCATGAATCTCCTCTGGTAGATCATCCACTCTTGTGCTAGTTATAACAATCCTCGGTTTCCTGACCACAAAGAATTGTGGATCTTCTTTCTTCTTCACCTCCGTAAGAAGCTCCTTCCCACTCATGAGAAGTACTGTGTTGCTTACTTCCGGCTTCACCCCCTTATCCTTTATCGGAAGCAACATATGGGTTCTCCCATTCTTCTCCAGGGTATATGTGTTCATTCTCCTGTCATGAATCACATTCCTGTCATATTTCCATGGTCTACCCAGCAATAGATGACATACATCCATAGGAATGACATCACATAAGATCTTATCATTATATCCTCCTATCTTAAATTCAACCAAGCATTGTTTAGTGACAGTTACCTGGTGTCCTTTTTGTAGCCATGAAACTCTGTATGGGTTTGGATGATCAGTCGTCTCCATCTCCAGATTCTCTACCATCTCTGTAGATACAAGATTATCCATGCTACCACTGTCTATGATGACCTTGCAGACCCTGTCCTTGGTCTTGCAAGTTGTTCTGAAAAGTCTGGTCCTTTGGACTGAGATTTCCACCTCCTTCTCGGGTGTCAAAAGGACTTTTCACATCATGAGCGATCTTCCACCTTCTGCGTCTTCTTCCTCAACATCCCACCTCTGCACCTCGGTGATGTGAGCTTCTCCAATGTCCTTCTTTTTTTCTGGACACTCGTAGGACTTGTGCCCATTCTTTCCGCATGTGAAGCATGTGATTACTCCACCTCTTCCTCTTCCTCTACCTCTGGTACGAGGAAAAGTGTTATTATCAGCATAATCTCCTTTATGTTCATTATGTTGTCCTTGTTGTTCAACATATGGCCCTCGCTGTGAGGTCCCACCTCTCTCAAATTTACCCTGAGGTTTCTTCCATTCCTCCTTGGGCTTCTGGTATTTTTCCTAGGCAACTGATTTGCCTCTGGGATGACTCCTGCCTCGACCCCTTTGTCCTTTCTTACGACTCAGCTTCTCTTCAGCTTTCAAAGCCATCGGATAAGCATCCTCCACAGTTCGGATGGTTACCATGCTCATCTCATCCTGGATATCATATCTCAGGCCATTCAGATATCTAGCAACCTTCTCATCATCGCTCTCCCGATGACCTGCCCTGATGTTCAGTCGATAGAATTCCTCAGTGTATTCCTTCACTGTCATCATCTTCTGTCTCAAGTTCTGCATCCTCCTGAAAAGAGTAATTTGATAATCTCTCGGGATGAATTTTTCCTTCATCTTCGTGATCATCCTGTCCCAGCTTTTAATTTTTTGCTTGCCCTTGTAGCGTCTGTTAGCTTGTAGCTCATCCCAATACAATGTTGCATGTCCTTTCAAGTGTGTAATAGCATGTTTGACTTTCTTGTCCTCTTAGACATCTTCATAGTCGAAGTAAGTATCCAGAGCTCTAATCCAATCTAGAAGCTCCTCTGCATCCAAGTTTCCCTCGTAAACTAGGATGTCCATCTTTGCTCTTGCACCCATCCTAGAAATAGATTTAATCAAACGCTCGTTTGATGCGTCTTCGACTGCAACTTCTTCCTCGCGTTCAACCTCAATTTCACTATCGGAATCACTGAGATCCCCTGCACTAGCTTTGCGTCTTTGCGTTGTCTCCATGTCTTCGAGCCTTGCTGGGATATCATGCATTTGTCTTTCCATTTCTGGATTGGTTACCTACCTACCTCTTCTTCTCTGCACTTCCCTATCCTCTGGATCAGGTGACTACACGCCCCTTCTCCTAGGCGGCATGGTGAATTCTCCTTCTTCTCTGCTGTAGAAAGAAAAGAAAAACCTTGCTCTGATACCACTTCTGACACAGCCGCACCTGCAGGCATGCCCGCTCACAGGATCTTCTTCTTCTCACGGCCCGAAGAACACTAACTAGTTCTTCAAATTCCCTATCGAAAATTCTTCACCCACAAAACTCTTCACGAGATCTCCATGTTCAAATTGGGAAATCAGACTTCGCGGGATCGTGAGTCCCGTGGTCACGTGGTTTTAGATTCTCAAAACCTCGAACCCCGATGCAAGTCAACGCTGACCTTTTCTTTTCCCTGTCGGGACTTCTACTATCGCGATTCGCTACTCACATCGTCGGCGACTCGGTTCTCTGACTCCCGATGCCCGATGCACCGAAACTCCAACACATGCGTGTGAGTTGACTTTTCCACTTCCCGTCACTTCTATCGGGACTTCGGAGTTCACGGGATCGCGAATCCTAATGCCAAAATATTCGGGCCTTTCCTTTCCCCGAACTCCGATATGGTGTGACACCTGTCTTCCACCAACTCCTGTGGCCCCACACTGTTTACGTCACCATCGGGATATCGCGGATCGCGATTCCAAGCTGCAAGAATACCCTGTCCTCGAAACTCCCGATACCCCGAACCCCGACTTCTTTGGATCTTATGACACGCATCCCAACCAATGGAAAGTTTTGATCCGTCGGGATATCGTGTTTTGCAATATCGCAATTCTTGTTGAAATGGGTTTGGAGGGTTTGATCTACGAATCCCCGATGCACGGTACCACGTGTAGATCCGACGGTCCTTGTGGCTTGGATCGACACTGCCCCTCCTGAGCTTTATACTTCCAGAGCAACCAACACCGTATCTCCCTTGCACCTCCATGAGATCCAACGGCTTATGGTGATTCGCGAATTCTCCTTGGGAAATTATGACCGTTTGTTCCTTTCTCCACAAAGACTTGTTCACCTGTGCACAAACTTGCAGCGCCTGCTTGAATACTTCAATCACAACTTCTTTGTGTAATCCTTTGATGAATTCAAAGACCTATCTTTCTGAGCTTCCACGACTTCAAAATCCTTCAGGAAACTCCCTTGCGCGCACTCCTTGCGGCAACCCTTCAACTCCGTCCAAGTGTTGAAACTCTTCGACTTTGCGCACACCTGCAGCAGTAGTCTCCCAACTCTTTACTCAGGTTCGCAACCCCGAGATTCCCCTGGCCTGCACACTCCTTGCATGGCTCCTGTGTCCAACTACACTTCTGGGGTGAATGAGAACAAAAGCTATCTCTAATTAAGCCCTCTATCAACGCACTCCTTGTGGACAATTCGACTGCACTCCTTGCAGGAATTCTCTGGCTCAAATAGAGAAACAATTGAAACTCATTCCATCTCCCTCTCAGACTTCAATTCATACATGAATTCACATACACATCATATAAAAGAAAATGTATGACAGGAAGCAAACATTCATGAGAATAATCATCAGTACACAAAGAATCAGACACAAAACCATGAATTTGAACCAATCTTCTCCTATTAATTCAAATATCAGTACATGGGTATTCTCTGCACAACTCTCTGCTTGCTTCGAAATTCTCCAGAATTTCTGAATTATGTTATAATGTTCAATGAGGGTGTCTATATCCATTCTCCCTCCTTCTTTCTAAAATAGTCTAATCTATGAATTGAAATCCTATCTACCTGCATTAACTATATTAAATTCTGGTTATCTACTAAAGGACGAGAGCTATCCTCTCAAGGCCCATTTACAATATACAAAGTGCGCTTCATTAAATTTTCATGTTAATGTCTACGCAACAGTTTCAAAGTGGTTTCAAAATTTGTGTTGGCTTGTCCAGCTATCTTCCGCTTCCGCGCTGGCTCGCTTGACGTGTTGGTGATGCTCCTGCATCACCCGACACATGCGTGAGTTGACTTTTCATCACCCCGTCACCTCGATCGGGATTTCGGACTTCGCGGGATCGCAAATCCTGATGTCAATGTTTCGGGACTTCTCGCTGCAAAACCCCAAAATGGTGTGCCACCTGTCCACATCACCGACTTCTGTGGCCCCACACTTTTTACTTAGCCGTCGGGATATTTCGTTTCATGATTTCGTGATTCCCTTTGCAGCTTTATGGAGTTTCAATCCACGAAACCCCGATGTGCAAAATCCACGCATAAATCCAACGATCCTCGTGACTTGGATCTACGGTCCTACCCCTCTTGAGCTTTGAATCCTTTGTGAATACTCTGTCGTATCTCCCTTGCACCTCTGCGAGATCTAACAGCCTACGGAATGTCGCGGATCCTCCTCGGAGAATACCGACCGTCCGTTCCTCCTGATGAAATCTGCGAAGTGACTGAGTGTTCTTCCACAGAACTCGTCCTCCTGTGTGCAAACTTGTGACGCCTTCTAAATTCTCCTGGTCGCGACTTCCCTGCATTGTCCTTCAACAACTCCACAGGTCTTATCCTTCCTGAGATTTTATAAAAGACCCTTGCACGCACTCCTTGCGGTAGCCTCCAAACACCTCACGTGCTTGAATCCTTTTGACTCTGCGCACACCTGCAACAACAGTCCTTCAACTCTTGCTCAGGTTCGCAACCCTGAAATTCACTCGGCCTGTGCACTCCTTGCATGGCTCCTGTGTCTGTCTGCACTCAAGAATGAATCGAGAACAAAAGTTACTCTGTCTGAACCATCTGTCAACGCACTCCTTGCAGACACTTCGACTGCACTCCTTGCAGGGAACTCTCGCTCAGATAGAGAAACAATTGAAACTCATTCCATTATCCTTTCAGACTTCAAATTCAAACATGAAATCATATACACAACATATAAATCAAATGTTTAACAAGAAGCAAACATTCATGAGCATAACATCAATACACAGAGAACAAACACAAAACCATGAATTTGAACCAATCTCTTCTATTAATTCAAATGTCTGTATATGGGTGTTCTTACACAGTTCTCTGCATGCTCTTTTTTTTCTCTACAATGCTACTTCCTAATATTACAATACACAATGAGGGTGTCTATATCCCGTTTCCCTCTTGCGCTCTAAAACTGTCTAATCTAGAATTAAATTCTACCTACTTGCATTAAATACTTTAAATGTCGTCTGTCTACTAAGGACGAGAGTTAATGGCTCAAGGTCCATTTACAATACACAAGTGCACCTCATCTTAATGGTTCATTTAAGATCACGCAACAACTTCAAGGTAATTTCAAAATTGGTGCTGGTGCTTGTCCAGCTGTCCTTCGCTTCCGCGCTAGCTCACTTGATGTGTTGGCGATGCTCCTGCATCATATAAGACTATAATACTGTTGA
Organism: Picea sitchensis; assembly: GCA_010110895.2. Taxonomy (NCBI): domain Eukaryota; kingdom Viridiplantae; phylum Streptophyta; class Pinopsida; order Pinales; family Pinaceae; genus Picea; species Picea sitchensis. The sequence continues at coordinate 580,600 of SNQJ01S0000110.1, forward strand.
TACCTTCAAATCCCAATCATCCCTATTCACATTGCAAATCTTTGTTAGTGAATTGTCTAGAATCTTGCTAAAAGCTTCTAATGTACCATTTTCCTGGGGATGGTAAGGTGTGTTCTTATGATGATATATCTCGAATTCTTCTATCATAGCTCTGATTGTACTGTTAATAAAATGAGTTCATTGATCACTCAACAAAATTCTAGGACATCCAAATATAGTCACCACATTCTCAAAGAGGAACCACACTGCATTTTCTGCGCTGCAATCCTTTACTGGGGATGCTTCTTCCCATCTGGTTAAATATTTTGTGATAGTGATGATGTATCTAGCTCCTAATCTCCTTGTTGGTGCATTAATTGGTCCAATGAAATCCACATTCCATTTATCAAATACCTGTAAAGTTACTTGGGGAATAAGTGGCAGTTCATCCCTTTCGGATGGTTTCCCTACCCTCTGACAGACATCATAGGTATGACAGTGTTCCTTTGTGTCCTTATGCACTGTAGGCCACCATAATCTTGCGCACAACACCTTTCGTTATGTAGGATTTCCTTCATAATTCCCTCAAGCTATTCCTTCATGTGCTTCTGCTAACACTATTAGTACCATGTTTTTTATAGTTAGAGTCATAGGTTTGTCAATTTTTTTAGATCCATGTCTTAGTTTTTTGTAAAAAAACAAAGTTTTCCTAAATAAGTCACAGTTGGTGTGTCAAAGTTTATGAGGTCGGTGACAAAGCTAAGGGATGGTTTGAAAAGTCGAGTAAGGACTTTGGATAAAAGTAGGAAAAAGGGTGTAAGGTTAAACATGTTTGAATTGTAAGGGTTTATCTTCTTAAAATTCAAGTCATGTCAAAAAAGTGGAATCTAGGTACCCAAGTCAAGTCAAGTGGTTAGGATAAAGGTCATGTCAAAAGATATTATGGGCATCATTACCTAATCATGAAGTCATAAAAGTGAACAATCATGGCACTCCTATCATTTGTACTTTTGCAAAATTCAAAAGAGTACCCGCTTCACGAGTTCACTATGAAAATATTTAACCTGCTTTCAAACTTCTCGTTGATATGGATTTACCGTCCTTTTCCATGATTTCATTCCTTATCCGTTCAAGCATAAATATTGGTCACCCTTCATGCTTCCTCATCACTTTCAAAATTTGTGCATCGTCCATAGTTTTTTCAGAAAGATATGAAGCCCTTCGCTGCGGAAAAGATATGTGTTTCCAGTTGTTACGTAAGTCTGCTATTTTGATTTTGCTGTGTATCCTCCATTTCTTTCAACCATTGTTCAAAATTTTTCTTTGAGCTCGTTGCAAACTAGATTTTTGGAAATACTTGTTTCTTCTCATAGTCAACCTTCTTTCTTCTAAACTACCTACCGTTGCACTAAGATTTTCCCTACGCCAAGTTTCCCATCATTGTTTGTTGCTGCGCCGAAAGTTTCCATCTCACTTTACTGTTGCGTCGAATTTCTCATTGTGCCTAATTTGCTGCTACTGATTTGTTTTCTGTGAAAAGATTCCTATTGCTACCTTTTATTGTACCTTCTGCAAAGTTCATCATTCTTATTTGCTACACAGAGAGGATATTACAATTTATTATTGTGTGCCTGAAATTGACATATACCAATACCATGATAGCTTCCCAAAGAAAAAGAAAGAATGCAAGAAGCGACAGGATCATGAGTTTTGAACCTCAGGATTTAAAGTTAATAAATCCAGACCCAACGATCAGGGTGTCTTTTGAACAATCCGGATGTATGCGTTTCTGTGAAAGGATTCAAGGGTATAATGTGCAACTAACTAAGTAGCTCACCTTCAATTTTACTCATGTCAGTGCAACAATTGAAGGAATCACTTTCCAAGTGACAAAGGAAACTATGTCAGCTGCAATGGAGATCCCTCTACAGGGAGAAAAATGGTTTAAAGGTATGCCTTTAGACACTTCATGTTATATGGATTTCATCAAGCCTGAATATCGAAATCGAAAAGTTGGAGACGACATTCCTAGTGAGTATCTCCTAGAACCTTTTGAGAAACGTTTGAAGATAATCAAGAAATACTTCACCTATGAGAGAAGATTTGACAAGGTGCATCCATACCACATTAGGTTACTGATGCATTTCACAGGGAGAAATCCCTTAAACTTACCTTTATTCTTGTGTTGAAGCCTAGGAAAGATGGAAGATAGTGTCTAGGCCAAAGATGATCAGTCATATAACAACTTATTCCATTTTTCATTAATTAAGATGTTGGTGGTTGAAGAGCTGAGAAATTTGAACAAAGACTGGAATTCCTTTATGATTTTGGCTAACATTCCCAAAGACCCTAAAGGAGACATTCTTCTATCTGCTGAGAAATCAACACTTCATAGTTTAGAGGAAAGAAGAGGAGATGTTATTGAAAGAAGAAAAGGGAAAGAAAGTGAAAATTCGTTATTCAGTCAGCCAACATCCTAAAAGAGAAGCAAGTCAATATTTACTAATAAAACTGAGGAGATCCAAGCTCCCAGTAAACCGTGCACTGGGTCCTCTTCCAAGAGATTTACCAGACCCACAGTTGAGCTAGAGCGTGTTGAATTTTCAAACCAGGGAATCGATGAAAAGTAGGTGGAGTTAGGTGAGGAAAATGAAAATACTCGGGAGGTGAAACAACAAATAAAGCAAGCTCAACACATCATATCCCAATTTTATCAAGAAAATAGAGAATTGAGAAGGAAACTAGCAGAAAAAATTATTGAAACACCAACATCATAGAGTCAAGCAGGTCAAATATCTCCTACCTCACCAACAACAAGAGAAAATAATATAAATTGACTTAAAAAACAGCCCATAGAGGCACAAGATGTGATCATTGAGCTTAGGGAGGAAAAGAGGATGTCGGAGGAAAGAATCATGGAACATTTCAAGGAATGCAGACCAACTATTGACAATGCATGTGCATCTCTCTTCGGTGCTCAATTAAAATTGAAAAGAAATGTGAATTTGTTGAGACATATGAAGAATTTGAAAACAAAAATCTTGTCATTGAGAAGGACAAATAGGGCCTTACAACTGCAGGTGACTTTGGACAAAGAAGCTACGGAAAAATTGGATGATCACATTCTCTGCAACCAACTGGATTCATGTGCACAACCTCTGCATGAAGATCCGTCACGTGAAATCACTGCGCATATTTAGTAGCAAGCCTGAATCTACTGTGCAACGGTGATAATGTTGTCCAATAATAAATGTGATGATTCATCACAGTTGTATGATTGTGATTTGCCTAAATAATTTATGATTGTAAACAACATCCCAAATAGTTTATGTTTCACAAATCGACTTTCCTATTTTTGATATTTTTTGTAAAGGTTGTTATTCTCTTTGAAAACAACCAGATACAAAATTCTATAAGACAGTATTTTGATTCCTAGCAGCTTAGTGTAACTTTACTTTCTATATATAGGGACTATTTTTATGTAAAAAATGGGGCATGCGGGAAAAAGTATAGATATTTTGATCCTCTGTGTAATTGCTTGAATCTAAAGAAATACAAATGCAGAAGTCATGAGTTCCTTAAGAAAAATATTCTGATGGTGATGCTCTGAAGCTTGTACCTTTCCTTGTATGTATTTCTTGTGTATTCATATTCATTTGCACTTCTCTTCTTTTTTAAATTGGTAAAATTTAAAGTCCAGAATTCATCTGAGTGGTTCTCTAGACTGAAACGATTTAAATTATGTTTGTCTTCCCAGCTAAGATCAAAATTCATCCACTGTGGTGTTCTGATTTTGTTGTATGTTTCTTTTCTTCTTTCTCCCTACATAATCACATTAAATATTGAAGTTCATCACCTTGTTTCTCCTTTGTTCCTCTAAGGAGTTCTACCTACCAATCATTGTTTCTTTGTTTTGCGGGGTTGTAATGATCCCAATCCATTATGCAAGGATCATCACTGTTTTGGTGTCTTTTTAAAACTTTTTCTGAGCGAGGTATTTCGTCAAACACTTTACTGATCTACTTTTTAGATGTGTTTATATGTGTGTATGAAACAAACAACAGAAAGAGATAACCATGGAACATACCTCAACCATATGCAATAAGATAGACAAGCCAAAACATCTCAATTCTTCTTTATTCATAAAATAGAGAAACCTACTACAATGAAGATGTTGATCTAGAATGCTCAACAGATGGCCAAGAAGATAGACAATAGATAAGAGCTCCTACAAAATTCTCCCGCTAATACAAAAGATGCCTCCAAAGGATGAATGAGAAATGAATATCAATACAAGCAGATCTGAATGCCAAACTCTCCAGCTGAATAATGCCACGCTCCAATAGAAGGCTGAAACCCTCAATAACTCGGCCCTGCTGCCAAAAGTGTCTAATCACCCTAATAAATATGCCAATTGATAGATCGGGTGATGGTAAGAACAACCCAGGTGACCAAATCTCCAAGATCCCTCTCAATCTCTGTAGATCTGAAATTCCCCACTGAATGGTGCACCCCACTAGATGACTGAAACCCTAGATAATTCGGCCCTGCTGCCAAAAGTGTCCAATCACCCTAATAAATATGCCAACTGATAGATCGAGTGATGGTAAGAACAACACAGGTGACCGAATCTCTAAGATCCCTCTCAATATCTGTAGATCTGAAATCCCCCACTGAATGGTGTGCCCCACTCGATGACTGAAAACCTAGATAATTCGGCTCTGCTGAAGGAGGCCTCCAAATGCTTTGAAACTCTCCACAATGATAGATCAGGACGCTGCAATGAGAACCCAAGTGATCAAATCCTCAAATACCTGCTAGATTCTTAGATCTAGCTACCCTCCAAATAATGGTGCTCTCTCCCCTTGGGAAAACGTCCCACTCTCAATACAAATCGATCCTCCACTGAAAGACTCCGGAAAGCCACCAAGAATGATGCCAAGACACTTGCAAAGGAAACCCAATACTTGGAATTCCCTGAATCCCTTCTCCTCAGCTAGGACGAATCCCTCCTCAATGAATGGTGCACCCCCCTTGCTGGAAACACCCAACTGGTGCACCCTCTCTCTATCTGCACAAGCAACCGATGTAGAATCCTCCTGCAACTGAGTAGATCTGGAACTAGAATGGTGTGGGAGAGTATTTCATCTCTGAGACCAAGCTTGGGACAAGATAGGTGGAATCTTTCACCACCGAATCTTCCTCTAGGGTTTGTTATGTCAAAACCCTCAAAACCCCCAATATTGGGCTCACTAGCTAGAAGCCAAAAATCAAAATAAGATCATACATGAATGAATGAGAAGAGGCCCTTGCCTTTCCTTTATAATTTTTGGCTCACCTTGTCCCTCCAAAGTGAATTTCATTTTATTAATATTTAATTAATTAACTAAATCACTTTAATTAATTAATTAACCTTTTTTCCTTTGAAATGCTCCTTATCTCTCCTTGTGGTTTCCCTGGCCATTGAAAGTCACTTCTATCCATCCCATCATGTAGTGATGCTCCTCCCGATTCCAATGAGCTATTACACTGAGAGGTTCCTCCAAGTAATGTGCCCAAAATGCCCTCTTCAGTGATTTTAATTAACTTATAGCTCAAAATAGTCAAAATCATGGAAATCATCGGAATGGAACGAAACCAAAGGCAACCTGTGCGGAATGGATCATGATGATGGAATATGATGATAAATGCCAACTGGACCCCACAATGCCTCTCAAATACCCCTGTATTCACTATAACATCCATCTGGCTACTCTGGTCATCATAAGTCTCTGCCCTATGATGATGTCCCAAAGTGGGGACATTACAGTCCTCCCTGCTAGAAAATTTCTTGTCCTCAAGCAATAGCCAAATCCACTCAACTAAAATGCCAGGATCCCCTGTCCACCTATGGGATACACAGTATAACCCCTCGAAAGACGAACAATAGTGCACTCCACCTCCTGGATCCCATATCAGGAAGTGAACTACAATACTCTGCGAAGCATAGTCCTGAAAGATATCAATCCTGTGAACCTCCTGCATATGACACATGGCCTCATCTTGGAATGATTCCATCCTCCAAATCTCTACCAAGATCCACACGGCCTCCATCAATTGCACATGTTGATGTCCGACCAAGGTGATGCAAGATATTTTTGAGGCACCCGCAAGTGATGCACTCCTCTCGAAACTGAAGATCAATGGAAAGTTAGAATAACTTTCCCCTCCAATGGTCCACTCTCCGCTGTCAGTCAATGAACTTCTCAATCATGTAATCCCTGGATCCCATGCTAACCTCTGTCGAAGATCCTCATGCTGAAACTGCACTACTCTGATCATGACTGTCAGCCCCCTACATACATCCTGAATCCTCCTCTCCTGGGTCCTCAAGTTGAAACACCTATGACCACCGGACCTGCTGTCCAGAAACTGTATCTGTAAAGGAATATCTGTAGAAGAAGTACCTATCCAAACATCTTTGTTCCCTATCATGATGATCATGTGAAAGGAAGGGTCTCACCCCATAGGACAAGTACCTACAGACCCACTCCCAACCAAACCAAGGTGGAGTGTGTGGCTCTCTGGTGCAACCTGGGTCAACATGAGCATCGTGCTAACAAAATGGACTCCTGGGTCCCATGGAAAGCTTGGAAGTTTATCACTTCCAATCTCCTCCAACTGCTCCTGTGTGAAGCTAATCACTGTCAGAAGCCCTATGTGCTCATCTGTCGTCACCTGGTCTATGATGCTCACCATCACGCACCAAGTCTCAACTGTCTGTCTAACACGGTCCACCTTTGACCTGCTGTATGCTGTAAAAGTACTCCTATCATGACGTCTCGGCCTACTCACTCTCCATGCCCTCAGCCACGACCTATCCCTCCTTATGCTGTTGTCTATGATAAAAGTGTCAGGATGGGCTAATAGAAACATCTGCAACTGACTGTAGGATTGAAAGGCATCACATGCTTTGGTCAATCCCAAGGATTCGACCAGAATCTCGTCCATCAGTATCCATGATAACTTCTCTCCTGTGGTCATCACCGAGTCCCAACCATCCAGTACAACCAAAAGTAACCCCTCTGACTGCTGGTCAACCAACCTCCATCTCTCATCTACCACACAACTACTGAAATGGTGAAGGTGATCTCCCACAACTATGTGTTGCTGCAGAGGAGTGACATCTACATACTCCCCTGAGTGTGTATCTTCCCTGCAAGGCACTATATCCCTCCGAATGCCACCATACACCTCGGCATCTCTCTGTGAGATATCACTCATCACGGTTTTCTTCGGCATACTCATGTCATCTCCCGCAAGCTCATGCTGCCTCACACATCCTAGGCGTACAACTGGATCAATCTCTATATGGAGATCAACCACTCCCAAGACACAAATGGAAGTGTCCCCCATCAACTAGTGCGCCTCTGCTAGATCATCAACATCCTCTGTTAATGTGACTGACTGATACATCTGACTGTCCACTAAGATAGATGAAGTGGATCTCCGATGAATCTCCTCAAGAGACTCATCTGATATAGACTCTGATTCTTGAAGGGTGGTCTGTGTGCCTCTCAAGAATCCTCGAGTGCTCTCTAACTCCCGAGTGAGTTGACCTACCTCCAACTCCTGCCCCCTCAGGGCCCTATGATACAACTCGCCAATCCCCAGTAGGTAGTCTCTGTCTATCAAAAACTGTTGGTAGTCAGTCCTCATCATAGACACTCTCTCCCGAAGAGTGTGAAAATCATCCATGGAAAATCCTCCATCTGAGCTACCCTGTGCCACTGATGCTCTCCAACCATAATATGCCATCACTGCATGTATGTCATCAATATGTCTAGTGTCTGCCTTGATCATAGCCTCACTAAATCCCAACTGTGTTGCTAAGTGGTGTGACTCCTGATCATAGTCATGTTGGGGTACCCCCTCATGCCTCTCACTACTAGTGCCATCACTAACAACACTCTCTGCAGAAGATAAAGTGATGAACTGCCTATTGTCTACTGTGCCACTAGGTACTCCTATATGCCCCTGCATCCCATCACTAGATGCCATCTCCCCCTGACTCACACTGTATCCTGTATGAGAAGCGGTATCCTCCTGTGCACTCAACCTGCTACTATCATCTGCGCCTGGATCCCATATAGTTGTATCCAGACACGTGCTATCGTCATCCTGACTGCCAAAGAGTGCATCCTCATCCATGCAATCTGATCCTGGAAGTAAGTGCTCCATCCACCTGTCAACCTCTGCCATCTGCTCAACCACTGGAGTCTCCAATAGTTGTGACTCCATCTCCTCTGACTGACCTGTATGTGTGGGGTCAACTGCATGTACGTCCTGTACCTCCTCCTGGATCTGTGGGTCTACCTGTCCATGGTGTGCATCCCTCACACTAGGCTAATCCATCATACCTGAAGTGCCACTGATCTCCTCATCTGGCGTGGCTATCATGGGTGTCTGAACAGGTGTCAGATGTGTCACGACCCCCATAGGAAGCTCATCATCTCTAGGTGCTAACATGTGTGACTCCTCACTAGTGTCACCACTCTGCTGAGGCATAAGGTCATCAATGGTATGTGACGTACCTACTGAGACACTGGGGCTATCATCTTGTCCATCCAGCTGCCTATCCACTACACAAGGGTCATCCTCCTCCTCAAGCGTGCAAGCATCACTAGCCTATGTGCAAGAGTCATCATCACTATCCTTTGAGGTAGAGTCATTATCACTAGCCTCTGTGCAAGAGTCATTGTCATCATCCGACTGCTCTGAATCCTCATCATCACTATCATAGTGTACCTC
>SNQJ01S0000110.1:590451-629902 GCA_010110895.2 Picea sitchensis
AATTAATTAACCTTTTTGCCTTTGAAATGCTCCTTATCTCTCCTTGTGGTTTCCCTGGCCATTGAAAGTCACTTCTATCCATCCCATCCTGTAGTGTTGCTCCTCCCGATTCCAATGAGCTATTACACTGAGAGGTTCCTCCAAGTAATGTGCCCAAAATGCCCTCTTCAGTGATTTTAATTAACTTATAGCTCAAAATAGTCAAAATCATGGAAATCGTCGGAATGGAACGAAACCAAAGCCAACCTGTGCGGAATGGCTCATGATGATGAAATATGATGATAAATGCCAACTGGACCCCACAATGCCTCTCAAATACCCCTGTATTTGCTATAACATCCATCTGGCTACTCTGGTCATCATAATTCTCTGCCTTGTGATGATGTCCCAAAGCGGGGACATTACAGGGGTTGACTCCATAGCCCTAGAAAAACTATCTTTTGTCAGCAGACCTGTTAAAATTTATCTTGAAGTTTAAAATCTAGCCATCTTTTAAAGCAACCTGTCTATCAGATATCAAGTCTCAGAGAGAGCCCTATCTAGATTGGAAAGGCTAGTTTCCAGTCTTAAAGTTGGTTTGTAGGTTACCTTTGTATATATATTTTTGTCAACCCAACAATTTACTCAACCTTAACATTTTGGGGTTGTTGTCGGGGACGAAATTGAAAATTTTCCTTGGGAAGAACGACTAAAATATTAGATTTGATTCGTGAGGGTAATAGTGAATCAAACATATTTTTTTGGCTGAATGTTTTTACCTTGGTGACTTCGTTTGAAAAGATCAGTAGCATAGTTTTGTGTTTTGAGAAAATAAGAAATCCTGGCTCCTAAGAAATTTAACACTAGAAGGAACCGTGATCCAAAAACTATAACATCTGTGTCTGATCCTGAGAAAATATTGCACAAAAGAAAGGAAAAGACAGTTCAATCATGTTCCTTCCTGGACATAAATCTATCATTACCCAAAGATGGTTTAAAAAGTATTGATGACCTTGACTTTGATTTAAAATTTGAGCAAACCTCGTTCAGATCTAGATCATAATCTAAGTTGAATGAAATTATCTTTGATAAGAATAAATTCTAGTATTTGATTCCCACTGTCCCCATTCAAACTATTCCTATTCAGATCGTCTCTGCTCAAACTATCCAGATAGCCCAAAATCCTCCTAGATCCATTGCAGTCAGATTTTCTCCTCTTTCCTTGCCTGCCAAATTGCATGATTTACCCCAAAATTATAATCAGAGAATCAAATCATTCGATGCTAAAGAAAATTCAACATCCCAAAGACACTTGAATTAGTTCAATAATTTTGTGGATCTAGAGGAAGTAGATCACGAGGATGAAAAACTCAGGTTGTTCGCACAAAGTATTTCAGGAGAAGTTAGGAAATGGTTTAAATTTCTTCTTGCACAGAGTATCCTTAATTTTATATCTTTTGAAACACTTTTTCTTGCAAGGTGGGGTGACAAAAAGAACCCTCTTCAGTTGCTAACTCAATACAATAATATAAAAAGATCACCAAATGAAACAGTACAAGAGTTTTCAAGCAGATTTATGAAAGTCTATAATTCAATTCCTACAGAAGTTAAACCTCCTCCTAGAGCTGCTCAACTTCGATATGCTGATTCCTTTGACAATGAATTTTCTTTGTCGATAAGAGAAAGAAGATCCAATACATTAGATGATATGATGAGCGATGCAATTGAAGTAGAGGTAAATTTGATGGCATCAAGGAAGGTCAAACATAATCCTAATAGATATGTCCAGAAGGTCCAAGGAGAAGCACAACCCTCAACTTCTCAATCATCAGATGAGAAATTTGATTTGATGATGAAGACTATGGAGAGATTCATGAAAATAATGTCCTTGGAAAATAAACCTGCCACCAAGGATCAAATTGATTTTCAGCCCCGAAATCAAAATTTCAGAAGAGCTCCAATTCCTCAGATCAGGAAAAGAGATCAGAGAAATCAAGGTGATCAACAAATAAAACCTCATTTTCAAAACAACTATGTAAATGAGGATTTTGATCCGACAATTGAAGATAATATGCATTGTTGTAACGATACAAAAACAAATGTGTTCTTAACAAAAGAAGAACATGATCAATTTATGGATGTAAATGAAAAGTTTATGCAGGATAATGATTATATGTTGTCATTGGAAACAAAAGAGTTCAGGAAAGGATACCACAACGCTATTATGCAGCTTCATAAAAAATACAACCTCGGGAGTAAGGTGTCTGTAAATATTCCAAAGGAAAATCCTACAAGGGAACTTCAAAATAATACAAATTCTTCAAGCCAACTGAAGAAAGATAATTTAGCAAAGGATGCATTGGAGAAAGGGAAATCCAGAGAAGAACCCCCAAAGAAAATACCTTAGGTAAGAAATGAAGCAGACATCAAAGAGGTAGAAAAGGCGCCATCTCCTTTTAATTTTGAAAGTGAAATGGCTAAAATCAAAGTTTTTGTTCCATTTAATGAGTTGATTAAGAATGGAGGATATAGAAATCAATAGCTTTGGTGAACATGTTCCAATTGGAATGTCCTGGATAGCATTTCTTATGCCACTACCACCATTGCTAGTGTTCTTGGTCTAAACACAAACGACTACATGGAGTTTGGTCTCATCATCCCGAATATCATGGAGGGAAGTCATTTAGGAGACAAGCAAGTTGGAGAAGACATTCTTCATAAACATAGATTTGGGAGTTTTGAGGTAGCAACCAAGTTGAGAGGGTGAGCTCCCCCCAAGGAGCCAAGTTGACCCCGGTGGATGACTTGAGTTGCCTTGGGGAAGCTACAATGAAGAGCAAGTTGGGCAAGTCTTTCTTGAAGGGAGCTAGTGGATAAATGATCTTTGGTGACGAAGAGAGGTCGCTCCATTCTGAGGAAAAGGCAATAGGCTTTCTGAAGACGAAGCATGACGAAGAGAGTTTCGTTCACTAAGGAACGAAGGAAGGCAACACACAAACACTAGCTGAAAAAGAGTCGTTGGATTGCACAGGTTCTTTGTGTAATTTGAGTGGAAGCTCCTATTGTAAACTTTCTTTGTGTATGGCATGAGCTGAGCTCGACACATTGTTGTTTTGTATTAAAAATTGGGTGTTAGGCTGATTTGACCACCCACTTGCACATTTCGTTTTGTTACTTTGCATGAATGGTTTTTCTTTACTATTGAAGCTAAGTATAAGAAAACACAAAAATAACTTAATTAATAAATGAAACGATGAAGTAAGAAAGTAAGGCGTAGTCCGAGTTAAGTAACTTGGTATGCGGTGCCGCACGGTGACCGGGAATGTTGGATGATTTCTCCATCCAACCAGGGGTTCGCCAGGCCTGTGATAGCTATTTATTGCAAGGAATGTTGGTCGGCCATCGTATTGGAGACGCCCACAAACAGTAAAAACCCCGAAGGGTGCGCCATGTACAATAAAAACTCTACATAGAAAAAAAAACAGCTTGGGAGGTTGTTGTTCCCATGGTTAAAAAAAAAAAAAACAACAGTGAGGTAAAAAACATCACTAGTAGTACTAATGTGGACATTAATAACCTGAGAGTCCAATGCGATGGCTACTTCCCTCGAAATCTTGTTGAAATCGCCATACCCATTGCTTGAGTTTTTTTTTCTTTGGTCAATTCAAAGTTTTATTCAAAAGAAAAGTTGCATTTTTCACGTGGTGAGATTGTGGTTTTAGAATGCTCTGACTGTTGCTCTTCTGTTCCGAGCGAATTTCTGCCAAGAAAAGCACAGGAAAGGTGAACTTTAGATGCCAGTGATCCCACGGCCCAGGCCCAACTGAAGACCGACCTTCTTTTTGGTTCATATGATAGCGTAGAACGACCGAAGTACGATACCTGAAGTGCCTCATTTCAGCTAATTTGACGGAATTGTTCGGTGAAAGCGATCAATCTCTCTCTTGTCAAAGATTCTATGTTCGTAATTATAAGTTATTATTTACATTAGACTTATTATTCCTAGTGGAGGGAGAATTATTATTCACATTATACTAGAAAATTATGCATCGGTTATTATTCGCATTAGACTAGAGAAAATTATGTATTAAATTAATGATTGATTGATTAAGAGAATACCATTTTTTTGGTAAGTGAAAATAGTTCGTCTTGTCAAATATTTTTTGTTTGTATTTACAAGTTAATGTTGATATTTTTTTTTGTTTGTACTTACAAGTTAATGTTGATATTAGAGGAAGAAAGTAAACTAATGATTTATTAATCACCTTTTAATCTAAAATTCTAATTTGATGGCTAACAATTAATCACCTTTTAATCTAAAATTCTAATTTGATGGCTAACAATTGAAGATGCTGACATATTCTTAATTGTCCTCCCAAATCAATGAATGTGATTTCCTCTTCATAACTTCCTTGTATTTTTTAATGCATCTGTTAACCTGTGTATCTTTTAACATTTACCTAATCATATTAAGAAATTACTGTAACACTATATGATTGCCAAGTTTAAATGATTAAACTTTGACTTTGGATTTAGCAAGCTGACTATGCTGGCTGTAGATGCTCATTTTCTGATTGTGAGTTTTATTTTCTGGCTGTGCGTTTCATTTTCTGTTCACACCTTTCGGCCTTCATCAACCACAGTTTTGAGCTGCTGTGCTAATATATCACACTATTCACTATCCAAAAAAATAGACTAAAAAGTCATATTATCAATTATTATCTTACTACATAATAAATATTAACTAAACTAAAAAATCGTAAAAAATAAATAAAATAAAACAAAACTTGGAGTATGTGGAGAACAACATAACAAATGGACGGATATTAGTAATCCCAAGGGCTTCATGGTTCCAGCGTTTTGAAACCACCAGGCAGACAGGAACAGGATCCTGACTCAAGTCGATATTGGATTAAAGCTCCCTTCAGTAATGGCATCTTCAATGATATTTTGTGGAAACTCAGATATCAGACGCGGCGAGGCTCCAATTGTCAAAAGTTTGGGCGTTCTAAAAGCTTCTTTAATCGACGCGGCCGATATTAGTACAGTGGTTTCAGCGCGTAAATTCCACTAATAAGAAGCCGCCAATATAGAAAAAGCAAGAAAAACGATGACAATCTACAAAGAAGGTTCTGTTGCTTTGATCAGCATATTTGGATTGACTTCAAAATATCATGAGGTCAAAAAAATTGACGGTGATAATGAGAAAAGATAGATATTTTCAGAAAAGTTCAGGACTTTACAGGCTTGTTTGTACATTGCACTTTACAAAGTGGCATCATTACAAATGGAATCTAATTATACAAATTGCGGCCATTATTATCATCGCAGCATTCGCGTAATCCACGCATCGAAGCATAAATTTGTAGGAGAGCTTCCTCGACTTTTCATGTGAAATTGATGGACTTTTCGTTTTATGTTTAGTTTTCCCATTGGAGGATACCTATCGTCGATTCCATTAGCTATGAACCTTTATGAGGTGTGTTCTAATTTTAGAAGTTTTATATTTTTTAATAAAATTAGGTCTTACATAGTGCTTATGTCATTGGTTTTGGAAGTTATCTCGTGAGTAATAACTACTTAACATAAAAATATATATTTCAAATCTATATAATATTAAAAGTTTAAGATAGTTGAATATTTTAAACACATACTTATAAACCTCACCAAAGTATGAGAACATTTGTGGTTATAGTAAAAGGAATCCTGCATTCTTTTGATATAAGAACTTTATTATAGACGTGGCTATGATTTGGCAACATGTATTATTTTATTAGTCCTAATAAATTAAGACGATAATAGATTATCACAAAAAGTTTATATGTGGGTTTTGGTGTTTTTTTATATAAATTAAGTATTTTGAATTTTTGTTTTATATTTATAAATAAAAATAAAAATGAATTTAATTTTTAAATTTATTTTTAGATAAAAATTTAGATCAGATTTTATTATTATTAATTAATAAAATTTTAAAAATTTATTTAAAAAATAATTAAATCATAATTTTTTAAAATAAATATAAATAAATTTGTAAAAATTATGATTAAAAAAAAGTTGAAAATAAACAAAATTTATGGGATATCCATTATATAAAATATAACTTTATTAAGTTTCATAACTTACTTTTTTAATTTAATCACTTTTCATCTTCTTAGTCTAATTCTCTTAGATATAATTATTCTTAATAATATCTTAACCTAATTCTTATTTAAACTTTATTAAGTTTTATAATTTATTTTTATAATTTAATTACTTTTCATAATTTGGGAGTTTAATTCTCTTTAATATAATTATTCTTAATAATGTATTAATCTAATTATTATTTATGTGATCAATCTTGCCTATCTTAATACATTCTAAATATTATGATCAAGTCGATAAAAAAATGTTTTATATATAAACAATTTTTTTTAATTAATAAAGTGGTTGTGTATATAAATTTATGATTTTTTTTTATATGGTTATGGTAAGGTAGATGTGTAATTCCTTCAATGCTTAACAAAGAATTGTTATATAGCATTTGATAAGGCAATTGAAAGTAAAAAAAAGTCTTATTGTTACACACATGTGCTTTCTACAACCCACTTTTTAATGCTTGACATGGAGTTGACATGTAACATTTAAAAAAACATTAATAACAAAAATAAATTTGAATATAGGTCATAAATAAAATATTTCAACATCCATCTTAAATAAAACATTTGAATATCAACTATAAGACAAAAAATTATTATTACATGGGTTTTTTATAGAGGTATCTGTGTGTGTGTACACAAAGGGATCAAGTCCTTCAAGGTGAAACATTTTTTAGATTAAATAAATTTGAGGAAATGTTTGCATATCGATGGATTTGATCCCTCTCAGTTAAGATGGATCTATGCCGGTTGTTAAAAAATTTGATTGGTGTGCTTCTCAGTATGAGGGATATGTGTAATTCTTTTGGTTCTCAACATGGAGTTGATAAGTGGGGTAGGAACGCACACATGCACAAACACACTGCACACACACACACACACACACACACACACACACACACACACACACACACACACACTGCAGACACACACACACACTGTAGACACACACACACACACTGTAGACACACACACACATACATTGTGCGTGCACGCACGCGCGCGCGCACACACACACACACACACACACACACACACACACACACACACACACTACGCGCGCACACTGCACACACATACACACACACAAAGATTCAACTAAGATCCATCTTAACTACGGATCTAATATGCATGGAGATGGATCAAGCCTCTCAAGGTGAAAACTTTTTTTTTATTGAAAAAACTTGATGAAAGGTTTTCACCTCGAGAGTTTTGATCCCTCTTGGTTGACAATATATCCGAATCTAAAATGGATTTATGTTGGTTTTTATATTAATGCTAATTATAAATAAAATTAATTTCGCACTTTCATTTCCATGATACATACATCTTCAACCCACCACCCATATTTTCGAGGTGAAAGTGCATGCTCAAATATAAAAAATGAGATTTTCAAAAATATTTTGTCTAATTCTTTTTACTTATATAATAAACTTTATCGTATTGATCTTAACAAACAATAAACAACATCATAAATAATTAGAATTTATGTTAATATCAACAATAGATGAGAAGTATTGGATCATCCTTGACCTCCAAGGAAAAAAAGTAGTCCAATTCACTTGGGCCACTAGAGTAGGAACATACAAATTCAAAGCTCTCACAATGTGGCAAGGATATGAGATCCTCACTCATCTTACTTCAACAAAAATCATAACCCTAGAGGCGACTAATCCATAATTGTGAATTCTCTCCAAAGGATGATGGGTGGAATATCCTCTCCCTCCTCTCTAGCTAGAATTATCCATAGAACTAAAATTCTATCCAAGAAATTTGCATCTACCTCCTTTAATTTTCATCAAATGAACAATTCAGAAGCATATTAAATGGTGAATGAATAGGATACATTGGACAAAGAAATTTTGAAAATCCTAAGAAAGGAGGGAACTCTTTTTTCATCTGTTCATGCTCCTTAATGCTTCCCCATTTGTTGACTTGTTTACTTAGAGGAGAACATCTACTTGTTATTTTGGGTAGTAGATTTATTTGCACACCCATGTCACACCAAATTGGATAAAATGAGTATGTATTTAAGGGTGGCCCTCCTTACCACCATGGATGTGCAAGACATCTACTTCTCTTCACACTTCCTTAGAGCATTTACTACCCAAAATAAAATGACTCATTTTAGACAAGTTTACTTCGTATGCAAATTTCTAGTTCATGGAAACATAGCCACTCTTACTACTCTAGAAAATTCAAGACCAAGAAGCTTCTTAATTAAAATGGAAGAAATCTAAGCCTACATCCAATTCCTACATATATACTAAATAGAGGCAAAGAAAACTATGTACAACATTTAAGGAAAAAAATAAAGTTTTAAAAGTTTCTATGGACACAATGAAAGAATATATGTGTTCCAATCTCCCTTCAATAATTTCTATGTTAATCTCATTATTCCCTTAAATCTCACTCTATTCCAAAGCATCATGAAGAAGAAAACTCATCGTCATCAAATAACTATAATAAGTTTAAATTTTCATTATTCATATTTTTTTATATATTATTAATATTTTACTTAAAAAAAAAAAAAAACTCATCGTCATCAAATAACTAGAATAAGTTTAAATTTTCATTATTCATATTTTTTGATATATTAGTAATATTTTACTTTAAATTTTAGGGCATTAATGCACCTTTTAACTCACTACAATATAACCCTTTTGTTTAAAAAAACATTAATATCAATAATAATATAATGATAAAGATTTAGGTACTCATTGAGCGTCAAATATGGGCACATGAATTAGTTAATGTCTATGTCATCGAATTCTAGGGAGGATTTTCTTCCATGTAAAGATTGCCATCCATTATGGTTGGATGATCGTATTTGAAGCGTCGAGGAAGGCCGATTCGTAGGAATTCCACAAGTTTTGCTTTAAAATATTTTGAGCGTCAAAAACAAGAAGTAGTCTCACGTTAGGTGATATCGTAGAATGTCCCCACTTTGACGCTTTCTTCACCTTGCTCACGGGAAGACCGATATGTTTTCACCAAGCCCAACCCTTGATTTGGCGAAAGGGCAGTGAGTTACAAACGAGTATGTGTATTGCACAAGCCACTCAATGTTTCACTGCAAAGTTAAAAAAATGATTTCAACCCATCATGCAACATTTAACCAACATGGGTTTAAAATATGCAATGCATGTGTACAATCTCTAATTCATAATGTTTCATACAATCTCTAATTCATAATGTCACAATTCATAATGTTTCATAATGCTACATGATGGTCGATTTACAATGTTTCATCAATGTTCCACAATCATCCTTAACATTGTTGTAAAAATTGATGATTTGAGGACTTTGTGGTTGGATCTCTGATAACTCAAATTTAAATTAAAAAATTCTACAATCAAGTTAAATTTAATTATGTTCCACAATATTATGATATAGTTATATGAATTCAGATATGTTAAATTCATATTTAATTAAATGATTGTACACATCACTTTCCAAAGTTTCAAATTATATCAAGTTGCATTCCACCAACCTAGGGGTTCTCATGACCTTTTTGTTGTTGTTTATAAACTAGCGGATGCCGAAAGGTATCGGTTGAGAACGTGTGTCCCCAGAACGCGTGTCCCCAATATAAAACGTCTGTGGTAATATGAAACGTTTGGTTGCATTAGGTTGATAAATGGAACGCCGCAATTACATATCCTTACAGTAATTTTTTAATGTGATTAGGTAAATGTTAAAAAGTTAGGTAAATGGAGAACGACTAAGAATATGCCAGCATCTTCAATGCATAGCCATCAGATTAGGGTTTAAGGTTAAATAATGTTAAAAGATCATTAATTGTGCTCATTGTCAATAGGTGTACGCCTTTGGCTTAATAAATATAAAATTTTGAAATTATTTTAAGTAAATATGATCTAATAAGCTTGACATGGTGAGTGGGGTTTTAAAATCATGTTGAAAAATCTATAACTTATTATGCCAAATTGTGAAGTTGCACACCACCAATCTTGGAGGTTCTCATAACCTTTTTTTTGTTGTTTATATATAGATAAATATAAAATGTTGGAGTTATCTTAGGTAAATACGATCTAATAAGCTTGACATGATTTTTTTTTTGTTTATATATAGATACATATAAAATTTTGAAGTTATCTTAGGTAAATACGATCTAATAAGCTTGACATGATGTGTGGGGTGTTAAAATCATGTTGAAAAATCTATATCTTATTATGCCAAAGTGTGATGTTAATAGTAAAAAAGTATAAAGGGTGTTCTTAATTGAATCTTCTCAATATCATATCATATATAATGAGTGATGAAAATATACTCCGTATCATATATGATAGGGAGTGATTAAAATACATTTGATTCTGAAAATAATTATGAATTTTATGAATAATTTGTAAGATTATATAAAAATATCATAATTTTGAAATTTTTATTTATTCATTTTGAAACAATTAAAAATGAGAAAAAAAACCTCATTCTTAACAATTATTTTTTTAAAACTTGTGTAAATTGAAAATCACAATATGGAGATTGTGATTTGGTTCATATTATAGCGTAGAACGGCCGAAGAACGAATATATCCAAACATACCTGAAGTGCCTCATTTCAGCTAATTTGACGGAATTGTTCGGTGAAAGCGATCAATCTCTCTTGTCAAAGATTCTTTGGAGACTTCTGGAAGAAGTCGTTGGAGAGTTGGGGCTGTTTCCATACAATGGGAGGCTATTTGTATCGCAAGGCTTGCAAGAAAATCGATGACAACCTATCCAGAAGGTTGTGCTGCATTGATCATCATATATGACGACTTCAAAATATCAGGAGGTTAAAAAGAGTGACGGTGATATTGACGAAAGGTAGATATTTTTGAAAGACGGGGGTCTAAATGTGACGGTGATATTGACCAAAGGGAGATATTTTACAAAGGAGATTAAATGTTTTGTTTTTTTTACGTTGCTAGGAGGTATGCTTGGAATTGTAAACTTTAATGGTTGAGATTATATACTTAAAAGTGTTTTGGGTTTTTATTACAATTTTTTTTTTTTTTTATCTGTATGATATAAACAATATAGAATTGTGATTTTATTAATAATTATATTAGTTTTAATAATAATTAATAAAAAAAACTAAAATTTAAAAAGTCTTTTAATTACAATTACAGGTTTAAAAAATTCAAAACTTTACAAAGTTATTTGTACATTATACTTTAGTAAATAACATCCTTACTAATGGAATTTAATGACACAAATTGGGGTCATTATTATCATTTAATCAATGTATCTCAATATAAATTTTGAAAAAGAATTTTGTTGACATTTCATGTAAAATTGATGGGCTTTTTGTTTTATGTTTTCTTATTAGAAAATACTTATCCTACATTTTATTGGTTTCAAATTTTTATGGAAAATGTGGTTTAATAATGTTAAAGTATGGTTAAGAAAATGTACTTCCTCTTAATGTTAAGAATCAAGTAATTGTATATAGAAATACTACAAATATTTAGAGAACAATATAGAAGAACCACACTTTTATTATTATCAAACCCTTATGGTAGAGCAACACCATACAATGGATCCTATTATGGAAGGGATCCTCTCATCTTCACTTTCATTTTCGAGGGGGCATCATCGTATTGAGCTATCACTCTAAATATAATATTTTTTCTTCACTTCATATCCCATTACATTGCTTAAACTGCTTTATATAGTGCTACCAATCACCTAAGAACATTCTAGAGGAGTAATCTTCTAGAAGCGGAACATTCTAAGAAGTCCTCTTATATTTATTATATCTATATACTAAGATATATATAACTACCATAGTGAGCCTTATTTAATAATATAGTGGACCTAATCCACCTTACATTGAACACACCACTGAAATGTTTTAACCATAATATTTTAATTTAAAATATATTACAATATTTAATAATGTATATATTAAAATATGTACAATTGAATATTGAAATCACTACAAATTATGTATATTCCGAAATAAAGTTTCAAAGGTTGGTGAATATTGTAAACTTTACCAAAGTATGAGATCATTTTTTGTTATAGTAAAAGGAATCCAACGTTTCTTCGATATAATACATTTATTATAGACACATATATGCTCAATTGATCTTAATTAATTGTGAGATAATAGATTATGCTATTACTTGGCAACATGTATTATTTTCCTTAAAACGAAAATGTACCATATTTATATTAAAAGAAGTTGTGTCGAAGAAAACAATGATCATAAAAAGTCTTCAGAAAAAGGCTCACAACTTGTACATAATTCTAAAAGTAGGACATCCAAATTTGGAGCTCTGTTAGGTACCATATCTAACATAATAGCAGAAAAGAGAAATAATGCAAAGAATAATAGTGGAATAACAACAAAAAATGGAAATACTGCAGAGAATAACATTGGAGCAACGAATTATATGGAACCACGACACCAAAATAATACCTTTATTGATACGAAACAATGTTCACTTGCCTCTTTGAGGGGGAAACCTCTAACATAGAAGATCTTTATTACAATAATTCTCAAGAAAAAACTTCTCATTCCCTTGACTCCTATTTGTACTAAATCTATCTACCACAAGAACAATCTAGAGAAATATCTTCTTGATCTAGATTATTTTCATCACGAAATGAGAGTGGAGATATAATAAATAAATATATAGAGATATCTCAGATATCCAATAATATAACATAAATATATCATAGATGCAACTATAAACTCAGATATACAGTAATACACAATTTCTATTAATGAGCGAAATGTACAAAACTGTATAAATACAGAGTGAAGGACTCGCTAGAATGGTGACAACTTATCTCTGAGAAGAGATGTGACGACTACTCACATTTGCAAGAAGATGATTACAATGAGGATCTAAATGAATTTTTAACATTAATAAAATCCAAAACCCTAACCCCGAAAGATAAAAAGACAACAATTTTGTGGACGTCGTTTTGGGTAGTTTGATATATCAACTTCTTGAGGGTGTAACTTTGGCATCCAATCTATGTTTGGTGTGCACAATGGCTCATTGGAAAGGTATTGTCGAGGAGATTAATTTTGGGGCCTCAATCAGAACCTTGGGATAACATTGACATGCTCGATCCCAAAAAATATTCATTTACGCCTTCAAAATGGCCCTAGAAGTTTAGGAACTGAAAAACTGCTAAAAATAATAAGTTTCCAGACGACTATTTTGAGCCAATTGGAATAGGTGGGTGGCCACTGATATCCACCTGGATCAATCCTCCCTCCTTAGGAAGAAATGGTATCCATTGTTTTGAGTGCCCAAGGGAGAGGGAAAAACATTTACTAAATTTGCATCTTGATGAACTGCTTGCCTTGCTAGAGAAGTTATGTTTCTTAGCTTGTTAAAGGTTTTCACGAACCTATGGATGGAAGGGTTGGACCTTTTTAACTAGTCTCTCTACATGAGATTCTTGTGTGCAAAAGGAATATTTTTCTTTGTTGCGATCTTGTCGACCTTCTTCTGTTTGATAGAAGGTTCTTAGACCGAGGGTGCAGTGGTTGCAGTGTCCTTTTGTTCACCTTTTGAAAATATTGTGAAGAAGATGAATTTTGTAGTATGAGATACTACCTTGCGGCATTATTTAGGTGGGACAATAGTCAGAACTACCTCTGTTATCCGGTATGACACTACGGGGTCCAGACTCATAAATAACATGACGCTTCCACATATATGGCTGGCCAAAGAGAACATCACATACATCTAGTGGGGAAACATCACATAATACCTCATCCTTGAAGGGATAGATGTCATACGACAATCAACACTGTTGGCTAACACGAAGATCTCGTCCCTAGTGAAGCCAACCGATGTTGTATGGTTGTGGGTGTGGTGTTGTCGACAATCCAAATTGTTTGATGATGTTTGTTGAGATCAGGTTCTTCTCGCTTCTACTATCAATAATAAAATGTAGCAGGGTCCCCTTCACCCACATCTGTGAAAAAAAAAGGCACTCCTCCTCTTAAGGATCTACTAGTTCTTCTAGTTGAATTGTTGCGGTTGTGAAAATAGTTGTTTGGTATTCATCGATGATCTGTCTTCTACACGTATTTTATGAATCAGATTTTGAATCAGATTTTTAATCCTTTTCTTTGATCTCGTCCATCAATGAATTTTTTGAGCGACATTCATCGATGTTGTGCCAGGGGATTTTGTGGAAATACAACCATTTTCTAGTGTCCTTCTTCGTCTTTTTGTTACCCTTCTTTTCCTGTGGCTTGGAATGGTTTCTGAAGGCTAGTTGTTAGGGTCGTCTTTACCATACTTTGGCTATTGCAGATTTGGAGGCCTAACTCCCTCTTTTTCTTGTTCTTGTTCTTAAATGTCTTCTCGATTTTAACATCATATCGATAAGCAACACCCAGTGATGAGATGTCCAGAAAATCCGTTTCAGTTTGGATGTATCCGTGTAGAGCCCCATGGTATTTCAGAACCAGATGTCACTCAGAGTCTTTGATACCCATCTTGGTGCACAAGGTATGGAAGGTATTGGTGAACTCCCTCACTTCTTGGTCACTCTCTTGGCACAGTGTGGTCCATCTCATGTATTGGTTGTCACAGTTTCCAACAGGGTAATAGTGTTCCTTGACCACATCCACTAAAAAATCCCAAGTGGGCTCGACCCCATATATTCCAGACTCCTCTGTGGAACTTTTCTCCCAGTAAGTTTCCCACCAATGTTTGACATGGGGGAGAGCCTTAAGAAGTGAGAAGGTGATTTTTTCATTGTCAGATAAATTATGAACAAAGAAATAACCTTCTAACAGATTTAACCATTTTTCTAGGGCATCTGCATCCATCTGTCCTTCAAATATGGGAATATCAAAATTAACTTGTACCTTGAAAGGAGAGGTGTCTCCAAATTGGCCACTTGATGAATACGCTCCTATTGTTATTGACATGACTTGAAGGATATGGGAAAAATTATCCATCAATTTATCCCTTTGCCGTGTGAGAGGTTGCTCAAGCAAGAGATTACTAGAATCGTCTTCTCTCTTGTTTTTCTTTTCTTCTTCCATGGAGAGTTTCTTGGGAATGTGAGAGCAATTTTCCTCAAGAGTGACAAGCTCAAGACCCAAATTTATATACTCGGAACTCATCAGGGACATACACTGAAAAAATGATCAAGAGTAGCCTGTCATGATACCATTGATCCATATTATTTTCAGCATGAAATGAGAGTGGAGATATAATAAAGAAATGTATAGAGATATCTCATATATACAATAATGTAACAAAAATATATCATAGATGCAACCATAAACACAGAGATTTAGTGTTACACAATTTCTATTACTGAGCGAAATGTACAAAGAAGAGCTTAGCAATATATATCACTGTGAAATTCTTCTTACAGGTGGTGAGGATGGCCATCTTCCAAAAACAATCAACGATCACAAACAAACAATCATTTCCTTGCTTGGTGGATGACAAGCCATACATGTAATCCATTGAGATGGATTCCCAAGGCTTCTGGGGAATAAGAAGATCGGTGTATAAGCCTTGCTTCTTGATGGATGGCTTGGCAATGGCCCGGGCACTGGAAGATCTGATATACTTGCTCATGTCTTGTTGAATTTTTGGCCAATAAAAATATTTCTGAAGAACAACCACAATTTTCTCCACGCCAAAATGTCCTGCCATCCAACTATAGTGGCCTTCCCAAATCATCTTTGCATGCTCGCTTGTAGAAACAAATATATGGACCAGGTGGCATAAGAGTCTATCCTAAATGTGAAAGTCAATGACAGTTGCGCCTGTACCCAAGAGTTGATAGGTGGTGGTGAATTTCAGATCTTGCTGATAAAGTTGGGGCCACTCAAATGCTTCATGTCCACAGGAATGGAGCACAATGGTGAGCGCAGCCGCATGAGGCCAACTAAGGCAGTCAGTGACACAATTGGAGATACATGTATTATACTTTATGTTGATATGAAACTGCTATAGGTAGGTGGACCACTTGTGATGGCAGTCGTTCTGTAATTTCACTTGTGTCTATATGAACTGCAAAGGCTTGTGATCAATGTGTATGATTGTCTCCTTCCCCATAATGTAATGTTTCCATTGACGACAGGCTTGTACAATGGAATACATTTCCTTGTCATAGGTGGGATATTTTCGGACAATATTAGAGAGTGTATCACTATGGTATGCCACTGGATGCCTGTCTTGAGTGAGAATTTCACCCACAACATAATCAAATGCATCAGTCTCAATATCGAATGATTGTTGTAGATCAGGCAAGGAGAGTACAAGAGATTAGCACAAATTATGCTTCAGATCATCAAATGCTCGTTGTTTCTCCTTCCCCCACTCGAAATTGGCCCTACCACCACTCTTAGTCACCTAGCTGAGGGCCCATGCAATATGGGAGAATCCCAACATGAACCGTCGGTAGAAGTTGACTAGTCCCAAAAAGCTCCGAAGCTCGGTTAATGTGGTCGGGGATGGCCAGTCACGAATGAATTGGATCTTAGTTGGATCAACATGTACTCCATGCTCATCAATAATGTAGCCCAAGTATTGGACCCTATTCATGCTAAAAGAGCATTTTTCCAAGTTGGCATAAAGCTTGTGCTACCGCAGAGTGCTCAAAACTTGTTGAATATGCCACATGTGCTCCTCCCACGTTCTGTTGAATATGAGGATTTCATACAAATATAATACAACAAATGAGTTGGTGAAAGGTCTCAATACATCATCCATCAACCTCATGAAAGTGGTTGGTGCATTTGTTGAGCCAAAGGGCATGACTAGCCATTTAGAGACCTTCTTTAGACTTGAAGTTTGTCTTCCATACATCATTTCAGCCTATATTGTATATGCATCTGATGTCCTTTCTCGCATCAACTCCATAGTTCTGTAATCTTTATCGTCGTGGCCCATTGACTTGCAAAAGGTGCATTATGAACTCTTTAGGGTTGTCTGGTATTTCTGCATCATCGTGCAATGATAAGGGTCATGACCCGGTTTCTTACATATTTTGCACCATAATCCTCTCGTTGGTAATGGATTCAACATTCATGCTACCATATATTGTGTGAACGTTGGAGATTTGTTCTTGTGGTGTCCTTCTATCTTGCATGTGTTACACCAAACGACTTCTTGTTTGTCCTTGTTCTTATTCTGGTTCAGCTAGAATATTAGATTCTTCAAATCCTCCTTCAATTCCTCGATAGTTGGGTCTGTCTATTGGTACTGGTTTTCTTCCAGTTGTAGGGTTTCCTGCAGAGCCTCTTCCTGCGTCTGAAATTTCTATTGTCGTAAAGGGTATTTCAAATGTGGGAGTAATGAGTTGACAAACAGGTGACGATGTTGCATATCGTTCATGAGATATTTTATCTTTCCCTTCAATCGCTTGAATCTTTGATCAATCTCCCATACGAACTCTCCTAGTTTTTGTCTGATTTCAATCATCTCATTCATATATTGATCCTCAGAGCTCGACTTCTGGAACTAATTTATCAATAAATTCTTGATGTATTCCAGTGTCCTTGTCGTCCCAGGGACATTGCTTGTGTCTAGACTCATGTACCAGTCTAGTGCATGGTCTCTAAGAGTAATTGATAGATGTGCAAGTTTAGTATCTTCATAAGTAATCTATTTTGATTTCCATATCTTTTCACAAATGAACAAATGTTTCTCAGGGTCTTCTACTACTTCTCCCCAGAATTCTGGTAACCTGATGGTGGGATCATGTCTAGCCATCCTGAATGTTGAACTACTACCTCTATGCAGTGTAGATACCTGACTAGTGCTACCTGAACTGGCTCCTCCCATTGTTGCTCCTTGTGTATATGTACTTCCCGCTTTCGGACTTCCTCCAAACTTTGGTTGTCTAAATGGTGGTGTTCTCTTTGGTGTATTAGTCGCACATGGGTTCATGGGTTCCACACTAGCATTAATATGGATAGGATGGCTTCCTTCTCCTCCCGCTCTTGGACCTCTCATCTTCCTCTCATATGTTGTGCACAGGATTTCCTCAATTTTCTCCATAGCCCAAAGATCCTCTACCTCTTCCTCATCACTCACCAAGCCTTCCCTCGCGCCTATGAATCTCTTCTTTTTATTCACCTTGTATTGGTAGGGTATTCCCCTATAATGGGTCCTTCCCGTTGAAACCAAGATCCACTTGATCTGGTTGTCATCTATCATTAAAGGGTCCAAGGGTTCCTCCTCCTTTTTGTCATTATCCTTACCTCCTTCCATTTCTCCTCTCTCTGTCATTGTTTCCCCCCTTCCCCCATGCACACAGAAAAATTTAGTTGTCTCATTCCATTGTCATTACACCTTTGTTGTATACTAGTATTTTAATAGAAGTATACAACGATTGAATGTACCTTCCTCGGGGTCCTCATAGAAACTCTTGCTCCGCTGCACTGTATGACTTCATTGTGTCAACTACAAAATCTGTTATGAAGCCTACCACAATACTGTCAAGCCAAAAGTCTATTGCGCGGGTGAACTTGTTGTTCACCTGTTGTAATTTCTCAATCTGTACTGGGGTTCACTCTATCTGTTGAATCTAGTTCGTTGCATGGTTATCCTTCAACCTTAGTATCCACTCCTGCAATAGATACGAAAAATCACAGAAAAAGACTTCATGGAAATCAATAAACACGTATTTGTCCATATATTTTTGAGGTGTTATTCTAGGGTTTCTGTTGTCTTGTTGTGCAAACTCTAGCTCTTTTTTCCTTAACCAAGTTTCGATCTCTACCTCTGTGGGGTCCCATGGTCTCATCATTCCCTTCTAATGGCTCATTTATTTCTTCTTTTCTTCGCTCTTTTCTTGTTCAAACTATCTCATCTACTCAATCCTCTCTTATTCCTACCAACGACAACATAACCATTTGTTGGTTAACTCTTCCTCTATTCTACTTTGAGCTTCTTATTGACCTAGGGTTCATGTCTTTTGGGTTTTCAACAAATCCTCTAAAACTATCGGCTCTCCTGGTGAACCAGAAAGCAATGCAACACACAAAATGCGCTGCCTAGTCTCACCCGAGATATCTTTAATGGGTGGCTGCAAGACTCAGGTGTTCAGAACCGTGGATTGAGTATGAGATATGAGATCTCGACCATTGAACCATTACTAGAACTGGTAAATTCAACCTAATATTATTGACGACTATGTAGTAACTCACTCATTCATTAAGCACAACAAACAACTACTTAAAAGAGAATAAATATATGCATGCATTCATCAAATTACATAGGTATTATCATGGTTTACTCCCTCCTAGGCTACGTCCACAAAGATTTGTGTCTTGGATCTTTTATTATGGTAGTTATGCATCTAAAGTGTCATGTGCTTACAACTCTCCTCGGATGGGTAAGACCTATATGAGTGAACTTGATCGCACCAGGCTCCTCAGCCTGCGATCTAATCCTCAAGATCTACATTCTCTTCTCTCCTCTAGCTCAACAACTTATACAAAATTGGATCATAAGTACATTACATATCGCATCCACTCATACATCTCTATGATGGAACAATAATGCAAAATCCAACCCCCTATGATACCTACATATCTATATTTATACATTTTGGTCTCTTCAGCCGTTTACTATACATTACCAAAACCCTAACCCTACTGACGTTAGGTCTTCCTCTTATGTGCACGTGCTATTCTTCCTTCCAACTGTCTCTTTCCTTGTGCATGCTTTCTTTCATGTGTGCATTCTGTGTTTCCTTCTAGTTGTTGCTTCACTTTCTGCACACTTTCTTTCCCCACGATCGTCCTTCTTTCCACTTCAGCCTGTTGCCAACAAATATGAACACCAAAATGTGACAAAATCATTAGACAATATCACATTCCAACATAAGCAATATGAATGTTGCAATGCAACATTACCATAGTAAACCATGGCTAAACATAATCAATACGTCAACCATAGTCAACCATGGAAAACCATAATCAACATGATAAACAATAGTCAACCATGGTCAATCATAGTGAAACATGGATAACTAAATACTACCATGGTTTACATAATTCAACCATGGTAAACATCACAATATGAATAACCATTGAATAATGTCACAATCTAACCTAACCCTTGATGAATATTACATTGTAGCATAACCATTGAGGAGCATATAGAAATTCAACATAAGTCAACCAAGATGAATGTCACAATGCAACATAATATTTGAGGAACATCACAATACAACATATCCTTTCATGGATTTATCCATATGACATAACCCTTCAAAAATAGTGTAATTTGACATTATTTCACCAAGATGAACATCTCATTGTGACAAAACAATTACGGAACATCACTAATGTGAAATATCCATGGATAATGTTGCGATGTGACATAACCAATTAGGAACATAACAATTCGACATAATTTAAATAACATAAACATCACAATGCAACATACACATTTGGGAACATCATAATCCAACATAACCCTTGAGGAATGATGAAATTTGGCATAAATCTTGTTGGACATCACATTGTGACACAACCATTGAGGAACGTTGCAATTCAATATAAGTCAACTATGATGAACATCATAACGTGACATCACCATTGTAAACCATGGTTAAACATAATCAACATGGTTAACCATAGTCAACCATGGTTAACCATGTCCAACCATAGTCATACATGGTTGAATGTCAACAACCATATTAAATGAAATTTAACAATAGAAAACCATGGATAGGCAATGTCAAACATGGATAACCAAAAATAAATTAATCATATTTAATTATGTGGTAAACCATAGTCATTGTTATATCCTTATTTTTCAACCTTGTGTCTTATGGAGTACACATAATGAATATTATACTGAGAAACATCCTTCTGCCCAAGATTCATGTATTTTTGAGGTAGGTCATGCTTGAACTACTAGATAGAGTGCAACTGGTTTATAGTTGCATCATTGTGCACCCATGACCATCGCTAGTTGCAGTACTATTGGGTTGCGACTTCCTCTATATCATTCTAGAATTTGTGATTTCTAAGGAGATCAGTGCTAGATGAGTTGGTTTCCTCATGGTAAAATCTTGGGAATTCTCAACACACTTGAGGTTCACTAATTTCAAGAGATATAGAACCACATATTAGCCAGCTTCACCAATCTATAAAGGGAAGGTCATCCATGGGAAAGAGGAGGAATAATCACTTCTAGAGAAATGGTGTTGGATTTTAAGAGGAGCTTCTCCATACAATTCATCCTTCAAATTAGGTTTTCTTTGCTTGATTCAGGATTGAGGAGGAGAAAGAGAAAGGATATTAAGGAGGAAATCATCATGCATTAAAGGTAACAAAATATTTATGTACTTGTCTATTTCATATTGATATAAATCTATGATTTTCCCCTTTCATATTTCTCATGTATAATGGTAAATGTTAGTTTTGATATCTCCTTGAATAGATCAGGCCAGATCTGAATCAAAATTGTGTTTACCTAGCACTAGAAAGAAATTGTATATTTGTATGTTTTGTCTCTTA
The DNA here is from genome assembly GCA_010110895.2 of Picea sitchensis. Classification (NCBI taxonomy): domain Eukaryota; kingdom Viridiplantae; phylum Streptophyta; class Pinopsida; order Pinales; family Pinaceae; genus Picea; species Picea sitchensis. The sequence goes on from SNQJ01S0000110.1 coordinate 612,048, forward strand.
TATGTAAGTAGTAGGTTGAAGGATATGGATATGGATCTTCAAGACTACACCAGCCGAGGACACGTGAGGAAAACATTCAGTGAAAAGGTATGCTCTTCTACTCTTTCTTATCATAAAGAGGTAATATTTTATTTGGGTATAGGGAATTCCTTGGAGTAATATACCTTGATGTCTATCTTTGACCAAGGGCAGGTCCAAGAGAGTTTTGGCTTATATGTAGGCTAGATTTATCCACAAAAAAAATGGTGACTCCATTGGAGAAGAATCTTTGATTCTTCTCTAGTTTAATTTCTCCCTTTATGTTATATATTTTGAAGACATCTTAGTAGTATATTGTATTCCCTCACCTTCCTTCAGGGATCAGATCTTTCACATATGTCAGATCTAGAATTTTTCCCAAAATTTTGCAGATGGTCACACCTGAATAGTTCATACTAGAGTGACTAGTCATTGGATACATACCCATTCATATATGACCTCTTGTAGATAGTTTCCAGCTTAAAACTTGTTGGATCGTGATTGCCCCTATAGGTGACTATGTTTTCATATTTCCTTGATTTTCCTTTCTTATATCTTGATGTATTTGGTCTAGTGATACTATTGATGATCTGATAATCCTGATCCTCTCTCTATTTGAGCCTCTTTTTATCCATTTGATTTTTAAGTGAATTGAAGTTTTTGGAGTGTTCTGTTGGGACTGCTTGTTTGCATGTGATTGTTGTCTAGTGAAGTATAGATCTCGATAATACACCCAACATATCTTTTCCGATTTGGAAGTGTCTTATTTCCTTTTTGTGATTGGTTTGTGAGTGCCTTGTTGCATTTGATTTGCATTATTATATCACATTGTAAGTTTTGGGTTTTGATTCCAATAGAGACTTTGGATTGTTCTTGAGAGCATCACTACCAATATCCTACAACGCTTGCTTGGTGTTTACTGGTTTTTGGTTTGCAGATCTATTTTTTGTGATTATTTTAAGAAACATTTTGCATCTGAATAGAAAAAAATAAAAATAAACTTGCTTGCATAAAATCTTTTGGGAATTTGAATAACTAAAATATCTTGTTTAGTTATTGTCTTGCATTTTGTGGTTCCTTTGTGATTCTGAGGTTATTGATTGTAAAATTTGCAAAGAAATGTCTTCTTCCCTTCCTTATCTAGCATTCATAAAAATTGAAAAGATTGCATTGTCTCATTTCATTTTTTGCATTGATTTGGATTGGAAAGAGTCAGACCACATTGTTGAAGTTTCTTCCATTCCCTTGAATTAACAACAGCCATAAGAAAAAAAAAAAAAACTAAAAATAATTAGACTCTTTTTGTTGATAGAACACCAACATAGTTAGTATTAGGGCCTTGGTGAAGGATTGGAGAGTTAACTCTCCAAGGCCATAAAACAAAAACTGAGACATCATTAAAGAATGTAAAAATTCATTTTCACAACCAGTGTTAATCATGAGGTTGCATTGGGGAAAGTAGGGTGATTACCCCTCTCTTTTTGTCTTGATGTTTGATATACTACTTCGAATACTATGTGTATGGGGGTTTTGGAAGTTCCCATACCTCTCCGTGAGGTAGCACTTTTGAGGCTTCGAGCTTAGTTACCCTACCCATACCTGTGGTCAGACTTGCGATTGTTCACCCACTCATCGATTGTGAGGTGGTAACCTTAGTTTCCACTCCTAGATAGTTACATAGGTGGCTACATGTGGGATATACCCGTGGTACCTATGAAAAATGTTCAATCACGGTTTCAGTTCCCTCAGAGGGTGCCCACCTTAATAATGTTTACTTGCATAAGTTAGGGCTTCTTTGCATAGGTTATCATAATATTTACTCACACCTTCACCATAAAATATTTTTGGGACACCTTCTCCCCAAAGGGTTTGTTTTCGAAAGGCCCTTAGAGCCATTGGTTTTCTTATTGTTTAGCCTATATTTTTTAGGGCTGTGCTCTTTGGTTCAAATTCTTATTCACCCTTAGGTTCTCTGTTGTTGAATTTTTGACACATATTATTCACCGTGGTTGAACAACCGCATCATTGGTCCCATAAAAAATGAGGAATTGCACCTATAATAGAGGAACAATAACCTCTTAAGTAGCCCAAGATAGGTGACCAATAATTCAAAGAATTTGATAATAGGTTTGAGGAAAGTGAGTTTGTCAAATTGGAAGTGTTCTATGAAATTCCTCAACCTAGTTTTAGCCCTCCTTTGATTGGTCCTGGTAGCCCCTTGTGAAGGTTAGTGAAATCTTCAATGATCCTTTTTCTTTGTTTAGTAACCCTCACATCATGATGGGCCCAAGTGTTTCATCCAGTGTACCTAAGATTTCAATTTCATTGACGAGCATGACAGGGAGCATCCTGGTGATGTCCTCCTTTCCATCCCTTAGCGCCATTAGACCTATACATTCTTCACCCATTTCTCTAGGTCGCTTGATTTGAGGGATGCTCACCATGTCCACTTTTCATTCCATAAGTATATCAAGCATTCCTACGCCCATCTCATATAGTTCAATGCCCACATATGGATCTCCTTCTAGTGGTTGGTTTCATCACGGGGAGTGGAATTTATTCCACCTCCACCATTCCTATGAGCAACCCAATAATGTCAAATGCTAGTTTTCCCTTTCGTTGTAATATACCTAGTGGATTTGGGGTTGTGCCTAGCCAGTTTGGGGGTAGAAATATTTTTTGGGGATTCAATATCCCATGGGGTAGCACACCTATACTTGGAAGTTCCATTCCTTCCATGTACACCACTATTCCTATGGGAACACCCCTTGGGGGAAATTTTTCACAGTAGGGTCGTTATCCCTTTATCCATACATCTAGTCCTGGAGGATTTTTCGTTGGGGCTATTTTTTGTCTAGGAGGTAGTTTTCCTTTAGGGTCCATGTATACTCTTAGGGGAAATACTCTTAGGAGCATGTCTAGTCATGGAAGGATTCATGCTCCTGGGAAAGATTCCATTCCTAGGGGTACTAACCCCTCTAGAACAATGAATCCATCGAGAAACACCAATGTGGGGGGATATCAAGGTTAATATGGGTCTCAAGATTCTTTACACTCATCCTAATATTCTTTTATCATACATTGTTTCCATTCTTAGTGATGTTAGAATTTTCTTATCTCTCACATTTGATAAATGAACCCATTTGTTATGACCCCTTATGGCTGGATATACCTATGAAGCTCCCATATGACATGCCAAAGTTTGATGGCAAGTCCTGAGAAGACCCATCCACATACATTGTGACTTATCGTCTATGGTGTTCATCTAACTCTTTGATTGATGAAAATATATGTTTGCATCTTTTCCAGCGATCCCTGGCCAAAGGAACCACAAAATGGTACATAGAAATCAAAGGTTCTTCCTTTAATAGTTTCAATAAATTTGCTATGGCGTGTTTTACGCATTACCAATCTCCCATACTATTGAGATAATAATATAGATATTTATGTACCTACATCAAGATACTTTTTCCCACATCTTTGATCATATTCATGAGTGGAGACTACGAAGTAGGTTGATCAAAACCCAAATTCCTGACCAACTCCTGATGGAATGGTTTACAAACTCTGTCTTACCACCCATTTCCAAGGATGTTTCAATGACAAGGGAGACTACCGAAGAGTAGGCAACCTTGTGTGACCAACAATTAGATTTGATCTATTCCTATTATGGCACCCTATATGATATCGTCCCACATTATCCTTGGCTTTCAAAGGATTTGAAAAATCTAGAACTAAGACCCAATGCCAATGGTGTGGCCGGTTTTGTTTCCCATGTGTATGTGGTCCAACTAGTTTATTAGATGGGTCACATGAATATTTAAAAAAAAACACCAATTGTTGTGCCTACTACTCAAACTACTATAGTCCCTAATCAAAACTTCGAGGTGAATTCAATGCAGTCCATGCAACAAATGACTCCTCAACAACTTGGAGGAAATAAGAAGAGTAAAAATACGAAATCTAATATTGAGAATGGGATTGCTCAAATGTAAAACAATCAAGGGGGGAAACAAAAGAGAAGAAAACAAGTCATTTCCCTTCCATGATCTGTGGGGAGGACCATCCTACTCACTAATGTCATAGGAAGGATGAGATCCACTGATACTTTGCACAACAAAATGCCCCCCAACAACCTATTGTCTTAACTCATTCTTTCTCCCCTCAGCCTTATTAAATGGTTGCATGAAATCCCATACCTCTACAAGGGGGTATGGAAGGTACCCCTCAATATGAGGGCTCATCCTCGAATGAAACTATCTACATGTGTGACTAATCATTTAATATTCAAACTCAAGCTCAGAATTATGACAATCCCGCGACTTCTCCTTCCATGTAGGATCATCCTTCCTTATCCCATCATCTTGGCTCTCTCTTGATCAAGAATCCATCCCTTGAGACATTTATTCACCCCCAAAGGGTGTTCTTTGATGCATGACACAGAATCCAAATTCACATGTCTCCCACAACTAAAACATTGTGGAAGACTTAGCTGAGGAACCATGTGCCATGTATACTGTAGAAGTCCTCTAAAGTGCCCCACCCAATGGAAAAATTTGTTATCAAATACAGAGGGGATTGACCCCTCGAAGTCAAGTTTCATTACATTTTATTCAAACCAAGTTTATCATAGGATTTCCCACCAAATCACTTTTCATATTAAAGTGAGAGTAATGCGGAAAAACATCCTTTGAGTTGTAGTTGATGAATGAGCCTCGACTTGAATTATGTCCATTACATGTCGAAAATATCTTGGATCTCCAAAATTTGATACATCTAACACCATGATGAAAGTTTTCAACGGACATATGTTCCATCCTCATGGAATAATCACCTCATTTCCCCTCAATCTAGGTGGTAAGACTATATTTGTTGTGGTAGAGGTAATCCACAGACCTCTTGAGTATAATATGCTACTAGGGAATACTTGGTTCTATTAGAATAAAACAATCATCTCATTAGTATTTCAAGTCTTATGTTTCCCTCATCAAGGGAACATCACTACTATCAATCACCTTACATTTTGTACCCCATACCTTGTATCCAATGCGGGTTCCAATGTACCCTTTGTTGGTGATTCCCAGAGTTCTTACATAAATGTTGGTGAGGGGATGTTCAAGGAATCCTCACTAATGGTAACTTTTCCCCTTCCCCCACCATCACCCTCCCCGAACATCTCTCCTATCAATATGATCTCTTTGTTTACTGGTGGATCCATAGGGTATTTCGTTCCTTGGGTGGTTACTCATCCCTAGAAATCCCATCAATATTAAGTGATATTGTTCAACAAATTCATTCACATATGGAATGTGATTATCCTAATCCACCATCATGGGTTGTTGACTCTCCAGGTTCACATGACATTCTCAATTTTGAGTTTCCTTCAGATAAGGCCATCCCTGATGTCATGGATTCCATAGATAATCGCAAGGATGAGGTGATGCATAAATCATCTTTTCATAATTTGGAATTGAAAAGAGTTAATATGATGATTTTTTATCCAATCTCGGGGGAATTTGTTGTGACATCTAGTAGACCATTCGACCTTGATCCTTTTGCACCTTGGTTATATTTTTCATAACTTGCCACAAATTTTTTTACTTCCTCTTTTGTCGACAATCCACATTTTGTACCTCCTTCACATCTTTATGGGAATCATCAAGGAGCTATCCTATATCACGAAACCACTCATGATGAGTACCCTCGACCGCAAAATTTTGTTACTATGTGGCATGGACCCAATAGGGTGAGCCATATTATGTTGACAATGGCTCATGAGTTCATTGATTATGAAAAGGATCCTTGGCCTAAGCCTAGCAATGTTATCTAATTTGAATAAAAAATTAAGATGCATAGTGACTTGTATATAGGTGTGTGTTGTGTGTGATTTTTGTTTTTCATATATCATATCCAAAAAATCCAAAAACATTTGTTTTTTTTTATATTCCACTATGAGTTTTAACCCTGATTCTAGTATTTATGGATGTTTTTTACATGACTTGGTGACAATTTGTTTGGTATTTTTTATGGTGACATCCACTGAACTCGAGCTATGTGTCTCGTAACGACGTATAGGGATAAGTTTTTCCCTGTACCCACATTGTACATTATTAACCACCCATTTTTCCATCACAAATACTTAGTTTTGATCCTATCAAGTTAAAAAATTAGCTACTCCCTTTTTCCACGTCGTAATTTACATGTTAGTTCCCACCCTTCATTGGTTCTCTATTTATCACCCTGATTTCCATCTGGTGCCAATGCTAAGATTTCATGTAGGCCCATGAGCCCCCATGTAGACCCACCATGACTTGACATTGAGATTCATTCTTCTCTCTTCAATACTGGCCATATCTCGAGGGGGTTCCCATAATTTTGTGTTACTTGATGGTTTCTTATGCATTTGTTTCTCATGTCATGCTACCTGTTGTTGCATTGTTGTTTTTCTTGATCTCGCTTACCACTATTTCCATAACACTTAACCATTTGCCTCTTTCATTCTTTGGCCTCCATTTTGAAACAACCTACCCATGGAGAGAACATCTGCTAAGAGTGGACCTCACTTGCAATTACCCATTTGCATTCATTTTTCTTAGGTTGGTTCCATGCACTTGGAACAAACAATCATGTTGTTAAGCCACTAATTTTCTCTAGATGAGATTAATTTTAACTCTTTTTCGTGCTCGTTAAACCATGAAAAAGACACTTGATTTAGATCACTTTTAACTCTTTTTGGTGCTCCTTAAACCATGAAAAATACACCTTTTGAGTAAAATTTTACCTCTTTTCCAGACTTGTAAAAAGACACGAGAAAGAAACCTATCAAGTATCCTTTTAACTCTTTTTTCCGACTCGTAAAAAAACATGAAAAATATGGCTTTTGATTATACTTTTAACTCTTTTTCAACCTCGCTAGATATTAATGAAAAAACACACTACCAAGCACACTTTTATCTCTCTTCCGTGCTCATTAACACATGAAGGAGATACATAAAAAAAGAAAAAAAAAAGAGTGAGGTTTTCTTTACCATTGATCTAAGTTTATGAAATGGAAGCGTCAGTTGTGTTTCCCTTCAACATGGGACCTATTTGAGTCATTGTCTTATAGTTGGTTTATAGCTTTCCTAGGAGCCTTACCATTAATATGAGTCATGTTTACTGCTTCGGCTAGTTATTCTTCCAAACATTATGGAGAGTGCCTCAATCCTTCCTTAGTTGTTTCACTATACCAGTGGTGATCTTGAATCATGATTCCAAGTCATCATTATGTCATGCTAGATGTTCAAGGGAAGTTAAGCCTAAGTTTTCCATCTATAGTTTTTTTGACCTTCTTAGTTGGCCATCCCTTTATCAGTTACACTTGGTGATTTTGTCTCTTCACATCATCTCTCAATGTATGTTTCTCGTCGATTGATGGGGGATTCATTAAGGCCCTCCTTCAATAGATCTCTCTGAATTGAATTTAGCACATTATCTAGGAGATGGATCTAGAAACCAACTAGTACGTTGGAACTTGCAGTCCTCAATGGCATGCTTCCTCACGATTGAAAGTGGGTTTTCATCATTGGCTCTCGATTGATTGATTCTATGAATGTTCAACATCAAATCCTCTATTCACACTCACTAGATTGTACTAGGTACATTGGGGTTCGTTTTAATCATTGGTGGTTCCTCTCAGGTCTATTAACATTCTAACTCAATGACCAGTAATAAGATGATTTCAATACTCAAATGATTTCTACCATGCTCAACATTAGCTCATTTATTTGCATGATGTATAATCGTACCATCGAGGTTTGGGAAGAATAACCTAGATTTTGGGCCATATCTCTTCTTCATATCACCCCTCCCAAGTTGTGATGGAGTATATCACTTTTGTATGAGTACTTTGTATACTTCAAGGGAACTCTCCTTAGTGCTCGATGTGTTCCTGATGTATATACTATGACATATATCCACATTGTATTTTCTCATGGTTATGATCTTATTGATGACATGGATCCATTGTGTATTCTTTCGTGGCCATGGTGCCACATATTCACTTCATGGATCTATAATGTATTTTGTTGGTGGAAATGCTTAATTTTTTTCCATTCCGAACATGGGTATGCATACCTTGAGGATGATCTATATACTTGGTGTCTGATTGCAGTTACTCCTTGGCTTCTTGGTCTCTTTTCTCTCTCGTGACACTACCTCACATTGGTGATCTTTATAGTAATGTGTTTTGACCATCCATTCCTCTCTTGACCTCAAACATTAGGGGGAATCTATTACAACCTTATTTTCAACCCGAGAGTCTTGAGGACACATAGTGGATATCATATTTATACACATCCTTATGCCCAATATTTAGGTATTTTTGAGGTAGGTCATGCATGAAATGCTAGACAAAGCATGACTAGTCACTAGTTGCATCATTGTCCACCCGAGATTGTCACTAGTTGTAGTACTAATAGGTCACGACCACCTTTGTATCCTTCTATAATTGGTTATTTCCAAGGAGATTAGCACTAGAGGAGTTATTTTCCCTGTGGCAGGATCTTGGGAATTCTCAATGCACTAGAGGTTATCTAAGTTCTAGAGATCTAGAACCATCTCTTAGCCTCCTTTACTAATATATAAAAGGAAGGCCATCCATGGGAAAGAGGAGGAAGAATCATTTGCAAATATATGTCGTTGGATTTTAAGAGGAGTTTCTCGATACAATTCAACCTTTAGATCATGTTTTCCTTGCTTGAGGGCGGGTTGAGGAGGGAAAAGAGTAAGGATCTTAAGGGGGACCTCATCCTGCATTCAAGGTAACAAAATATTGATGCAATTCTCTATTTCATATAGATATGGATCTATGGTTTTCCCCTTTCATATTGCTCATGTCTAATGGTAAATGTTAGATCCAATCTCTACTTGAATTGGTCAAGTTATATATGAATCAAAATTTTGTTCTCCTAATCCTAGAAAGAAATCGTAGATTAATATTCTTTTTCTCTTGTGTGAAAGTAGCACGTTGAAGGAGATGGAGATGGATTTCTAGGACTACAACATTCGAGGACATGCGAGGGAAACCTTCAGTAAAAGGGTATGTTCTTGTACTCTTTCTTAGCATTAAAAGGAAATATTTAATTTGGTTCTAGGTAATTCCTTAGAGGACTATACGACCCCACTATCTGTCTTGGACCAAGGGCAGGTCTAAGGGAGGTATATCTTATCTGTAGGATGGATTTATCCACAACAATCATCTATAGTAAACCATGGTCAATCAAAGTTAACCATGGAGAGTCATGGTCAACCATAGTCAATCATGGTCTACCAAATTCAACTATAGTTCACCATAGTCCATAATGGTCAGCCAAATTCTACCATAGTTCACCATAATCGACGATGGTAAACTAAATTCGACCATAGTTGATTATGGTCAACCAAATTCAGCCATAGTCAATGATCAATCAAATTCAACTATGGCCAATGGTGGCCTATGAAATTCAACCATAGTCCAGTATAGTCAACAATGGTCAACCAAATTCAACTATAACAAACCATCATTAACCAAAATCAATCATAGTCAAACATAGTCATGCATGATCAATCATGGCCAACCAAAGTCAATCAGGTCAAACATAACCAAACAAGGTCAACTATGGTTAATCATATTTTAACATGATCAACCATGGTCAAGCATACTAAAATATCATAAATATTTCAATAATCAGTATATAAATATTCGGTTTAATTCATAAATATACTAATCCTCCCCATCCTCGCACAATCACTTAACTAAAAATGGTTAATATACTTCGATCAATATCATTAATTAAAAAACATACATAATTTTGTTAAGACCTTAATCCTAGAGATCAACACTCAATTAGATTTTGAGATTTTAAGGCGTACATCATAAAAGGAGGCAAAGGGAAAAATGATAGGTAGAATCATTCGATGAAGTTCTATATATTATGAAAAGTGAAACTTGAAAGAAAAAAAAATCAAAATAAAAAATAATTAATATTAAGTTCTGTAAAGAAAATCTTTTGGTGTTTTTCCTTTCATTTGAAGAGGGTTCGATAGACCTTTTGAATAAGGTCTAGAATCCAAACATCGACGGTGACGTGAGGATTCAAATACGAGTGACGTGAGGTTTTAGAATTCAAAAATGAATGGTAATCTCTATGTCCCGTTCGGCAATCCTAAACCACAATAAACATTTTGTTTTCTTAAATCTCCAATAACGACACCGAGTTTTCGACGCCGACTTTAGGGTTTAAAGTAGCGCGACAGAAAATCCCACATTGACTTGACTTGGATTCCGAAATTTTTGGCAGGGCGAAAATATAATCCTGATCCGGTCGAAAGGAGTTTGATAAAATAATTTTTGCTTAACTGGTTCTGAATATTATTATCATGAGTAAACGGCGGGGAGCGAGGCCGCCTCCTCTGAAGATCTGCAGGGAGTCTCACAAGATTCTAAAGCCTGCCTTTGCGGTTCCGTCGATGCCGATCGTGAACAGATCGCAGCCAGTCATACTCTACATGCAGTCTCCTAAGATCATCCACGCAGAAGTTCAAGATTTCATGGCTCTGGTGCAGCGCCTAACCGGGAACTCATACTCTTCCGATACTCGTTCTTGTAGTGCGAAAAGTGAAATTCTCACAGCCGATCATGACTCCACGATAATACGCCAAGCCTCGGATGTTACAACGTCGTCTCAGCCGGATGAATCTGTAGATGATACACCTTGGGATCTCAATGTGAATCAGGAAATGGAGAGCAGGGTTTCACCGTTGTCTCCTTTCTCCCCCAATTTCTTGTTCCGGTCACATCAACTTTTGTCTCCCAGAAATTTCAAAGATCTTCCTCTCTTCAGCCCCGATTCTAACAATTTCTTTTATAGACATTTTGAACCAATGTTCAGTCCTCAGAGATCGCTTTTAAACACCTCGGCCATGCAGCTGCAGTCACCATGTCCGACTGCTTTAGATTTCTGCAAAACTCCTCCAGATTATTAAGGGTTATTAGCATCACATAATATTCGACATCACTGAGATTCTGCTTACTCTTCTGAAATTGATCGTGAAGCGCCACTCGACAAGGAAGGCTGTTGTGGGGTTTTGTCTAATTCATTTGCCATGTTTACGTGTGTTGTGGAGCAACGATCCCTTTAGGTTTTGGGTAAGTTGAAAACGTTACAGTTTACAAATCCAGTTAATAGAGTTGTTGATGTGCACGGGAAAGGTAGCATTTGCTGTTATATCAATAGATATCGTAGTTCAAAAATGAAAGTTTATTAAAGAGTGATCCTTATAGTTTAATATGACTTTTAATTACAAGGATATGGTTTTTATTGTTATTTTTACTTTTTCCCTTTCAACTATACCTTGTAGAAGAAGTTTAATCTTCCAATTAACTACTCTCCTTTTAAATTAAAGAATGATAATCCTCCCATATATGAGATACTTTTCTTCTTGGAGATTTTAATGCTAGAATCCCTAGGGTTAATCCAATATTATTTAACTCATTATTTTTATATTAACCTTTTATTTATATAGTAGAATGCTAATCTAACTTTTAAATACAAAAGAAGCTTAGAAAATGTTGAAAGAGATTTATATTGAGCTTTTTACTATGACTTTGTTGTTTGTAACATGTTTGATCCCTTTCCAAACTCTTACCTTAGGACATGCATTCATAGGAAGGGTAGAAAAGCCATTAGTTGTGTCATATATTTTATTCTTTTATTTAATAAAATTAATATTGTTAAGATAAAATAGAATAATTATGGTCACTCGATCATGGTAAATTTAATTATAGACTCTTTGCATAGGGGTAGACTCAGGGTTTGACGCTTCAACAATGCACCAACAAAAACCTAACCACTGGCTCTTTCGACAACACCTGTGAAGCACATGAAGTCTCACCCGATGTAGAGGCAGGGGGGGTTGCAGGACTCAGGTGTTTACAACCAAGTTGGAACACAGATTTGTGATTATAACACTTAACAGATCACTTAGACAACAATATGCATTAATTCTTGAATCTCATTCACACCGCAGATAAAGCCCTTATCATAGATCAACGTAGTAACAATCATGATGAAGCCCTTAAAACCCCTTAGCACATAGCATTGGCTCAGATCTATCATTCATTTACAGTATCAAGCACTAAGCTACAACATCAGATGCATTCATTATACATAATAACAACAACACTAAACAAATAGCCACATAAACAACATCACACAAAGCACATCAAGACACAGGATATACGTGGTTCACCTCAGTGTAGGGCTGCGTCCACCAAATTCTTTTTCTTTATTAGTCTTCAATATTTTTACACTCATCTGCTCTTGTGCACAAAACCACAGATCCCAACTCTGTAGTGGACAGGTGATCTGCACACAACACACTATATCCACCTTCCCCAAAATTAGGTCAAGGCATAGAGCCAACTCCTCAATAGTACAAAGCACTTACATACAACGTCTATGCACAAAGAAACTTAGAAAACACTTGCACTTAGCTCTGTAAGCCCTTAACACATTCTTGCACACAACCAACCAGATCTACTTCTTACATCTCTTAGCTACTTATTTATATCATTAGAAAAAGGACTAAACATGGGTAAACCCATGGGATGACATCCCATAACCCATTACATAAACCCTAAAACCCTTTTCTGGGTCCACAAGCCACAAAAAGAGTGAGATCCTGCGATCTCTACTTTGCTTGGGCACTCCATCTTCGACCAGCCTGTTGAAGTCCCAAAAATGGTCAAACATGACCAATGTTTCCTCAAAACTTGGTCAAGGGCCAACATAGACATTGTGCTTGAGGAAATCTATCCACAGTAAAAGAAATTGAGTTTTTTTTTACAATAGAAAAGATTCACATTTTCCTTAAAATATTTCAAGGAGGTGTTCAATTATAATACAAAGAATGATACAATTGAAAATTTGCAATATTCTTATAAATATAAAGAACAATTTGAGAAATGGATAAAACTGATGCATTTTTTTGTCATTAGTTGTTTTAAACCTTTTTTTTTTTCAAATTAATCTGTTTTTTAAATAGTTATTTTAGTAATTAAATTATTAATGATTATATGTATTTTCAATTTTGTAATTTTTTTCAAATATTTATATTGTTAAAACATAAAACTTATTGTTTTGAAATGGATTATTGAGGATTCATGTGGAGGAAGTACATGAAATGGACTATTGAGGATTCATGTGGAGGAAGTATATTTTAAACTAAGCTAGATACCAGCATTAATTAATCTTATATTACTTGTAGAAATATGTGATCATGAAAAGTATTGAAACCTTGATTTTGATACATATACTATGTTCTAAATTTAAAACAAAAATTTATGTACAAGGGAAGAGGTGGTATTTGTTGTTACATGGATAAGGATCCTAACTCAAAAATCAACGTGTATATGTAAGTGATCCTTATAACATATATATCTAGTTTAATATCACTTCTAATTACAAGGATATGGTTTTTCCTTCTATTTGTTACTTTTCCACTTTCAACTACACCTTCTACAAGAAGCCTCATCTTGCATTTGACCACCCTAGTTTTAAATTAGAGAATGATATCCCTTTAATCAAAGATTAAGGGGATACTTTTGTTCTTGTAGATTTAAATGCTAAAATTAGTATGGATTAATTCAATATTCTAATTCATAATTCTTATCTTAACCTTTCATTTATACAATAAATTAAGAGGATACTTTTGTTCTTGTAGATTTAAATATTCTAATTCATAATTCTTATCTTAACCTTTCATGTATACAATAAATTAAGAGGATACTTTTGTTCTTGTAGATTTAAATGCTAAAATTAGTATGGATTAATTCAATATTTTAATTCATAATTCTTATCTTAACCTTTCATGTATACATTAGGATGCTAAAGTAATCCTTGAATACAAAGCAAGATAAGTAAATGTTGAAATTTTTTTAAATCAAACTAAACTTATTGGATGACTTATTTCCATGACCTTGTTCTAATCCTTGAATACAAAGCAAGATAAGTAAATGTTGAAATTTTTTTAAATCAAACTAAATTTATTGGATGACCTATTTCCATGACCTTGTTCTTTGTAATAGGTTTGATAACTTACAAAACCCTTATCTTAGGACTTGCATTCATAGGAAGGGTAGACGAGTCATTGGTTATGTCATATCCCCTATTCTTCTATTTAATAAAATTGATAGTGTTAAGATAAAATGGGATAATGATCATGACCCCATTATGATAAATTTAAGTATAGATAATTTTCTTTAAGAAAACTATCAACAATAAAATAATTTGAATTCTTTTTTACAATAGAATAGATTGACATTTTCTTAAGGATTTAGAGGAGGTGTTTGATTATAATACAAAAAATAATATAATTGAAAATTTGCAACATTGTTGTAAATGCAACAAAGAATTTGAGAGTTTGTTATTAAGATTCATTAAAGATTCAAAATGGATAAATTTGATGTATGTTTTCTCATCAATTGTTTTAAACCAACTTGTTTTTTCAAAAAAATAAAATAAAATAGTTATTTTAGTAATCGAATTATTAATGATCATATGTATTTTTCAAATTTGTGATTTTTTTCAAATATTTATATTGTTAAAACATAAAACCTACCTTCTAAAATAATAAAATGAGATTAAGAAAAATTAAGATCTTGGAATGGAATTGTTGAGGATTCATGTGGAGGAAGTACATTCTAAGATAAGCTAGATAACGACCTTAATTTTTCTTATATTTCTTGTAGAAACATGGGGATACGCAAAGTATTGAATAGTTGATTTTGTTAGATATAACATGTTCTAACTCTAGAACAAAAATTCGACGTGCAAGGTAAGAGGTGGTATTTCTTGTTACATCAATACATATCCTAGCTCAAAAACCAAAGTGTATAAGAGTGATCTATATAACCTATATATCTAGTTTAATATCACTTATACTTACAAGGATATGGTTTTTATTACTAATTGTTGTTTCCCCCATTTTAAGAGGACATCATGAATACATAACATAATTACATATATCCATAACAAATAACATTTTATTTACTATCCATTTTACATGTTTACTTGACATCATATGAGATACAATGCGTGTATATAAATGCATGTAGGGAATGATAAGTCATGTCCTTAGCAGAGATCATGGATTATTATAGACTTATCATTTGCATTATAATGAATATTTACATAATAAAAAACCTATAATATATTATTACATGATAAGATATGTAATATACTTGAGGTATATTAAATGTCTCCCCCCCCTTAAAAATGCTTTGTACTCAAAGCATAGGGAATGATAAACTCTTTTGATAGAATACCATTCTTTTTTAACTACTATCGATTAGGTAAAGTTGAGGACACAAGGTGATATGACAATTGAATCCTTGAACAATACTGGTGCATTGAAAAAGAATCAATCCATCCAAAGTGGATTTTTAATGGAACTCTCGGATGATAGGATTTTGGATACATTGTTCTTTATTGTTGACTTTGGGGCACATATATCTTTGGACGCCTAGGATTTTTTTCCTTCTTATTGTCTAGTTTAGTATTTTCTTTATTTACTTGAATCACCATGATGATATACGATTTTCTTTTATTCATATCATAATTGACACTAATATCATCCGTACTGATGCTGACGTCAACAGTACAGATGTTGAGTCATCCCTGTTGAATGGGCTAGGTTGACCAAAAATTTGATCGTGAATATCTCTTGATCTGTAACTCTATTTGAAAAGTGGTTTACACTGTTGGAAATCTTGCAAAGCACTCTTCGCGATGATGCCAATTTCATTGAATTTTGAGGACTTTGAATTTTTTCCCTTTCTCTATCTGTTGAGGCCATTCTAAGCTTCCTGAGGTGCTTCTCAAAATTCTTCTCAAAATTCTGAGTTATCCTTAGTCTTATCTAGATCCTTTTTGGATTACTTATAGTCTCATTATAGATCCTCCCTAACACACATACATCAAAATATTGTTTGACTCCAAAACATACCTTAAAGTGAATTGAACCTTATTTTTCATTTCAAATTGATGAACTTACCTATGTAAGAAAAATTGACCACTGTAAATTTTTTTTGTCTCTTTGAAATTTTATTTTATAGACGGTAGGGAATACCATGGACCAATGGTTTACCAAAACCACGGGCGTGTAAACCATCAATGGTAAAATAAAAATTTACTCTTCCTTATTCTTTGGAACTTTTTCTTTTAAATTACCTTTCTTTACCTTGTAAATAGAAATCAACTTAACTAATGCAAACTATGGAATCTTTCCTTGAAACTTCTTGGTGTGGAATTTTAACCTTTTCTTTTAAATTATATTTTATTACCTTGATACTTCTTCACATGCGCTTTAAGAAAACATTTTCTTTTTTTTCTTCTTCTCCTCTTTTCTTTCCTTTATTATGAATAAATAATGAGCCACCAACTTGGAATTTATCTGCAGATTTCTTTCTCTCTCTCTCTACCATCAATAAAATCCACTTGATCATAGATCAACAAAACAACTAAAAAAATTGGGCCAACAAAAAGACGACTCTGATACCAAATGAAGTGGATTTGGTGGTCCACTTCATGAGAATATCATGAATACATAACATAATTACATATATCCATAATACATAGTATTTTATTCATTATCCATTGTACATATTTACTTGACAACATATGAGATATAATACTTGTACGTAGGGAATGATAAGTCTTGACTTATCATAGACTTATCATTTACATTATAATGCCTATTTACATATAATAACAAACCTATAACATATTATTACATGATAAGAAAAGTAATATACTTTAGGTATATTACATTGATATTTCAATTGACTACCCTACTTTTAACTTACATAATGGNAGACTTATCATTTACATTATAATGCCTATTTACATATAATAACAAACCTATAACATATTATTACATGATAAGAAAAGTAATATACTTTAGGTATATTACATTGATATTTCAATTGACTACCCTACTTTTAACTTACATAATGGCAGGCTTGCCATGAAAGATAAATGGGATACATTTGTTCTTGCATATTTTAATGCTAGAATAGGTAGGCTTCAATCCAATATTCTAATTCATAATTCTTATTTGGAAATTTTATGTAAACAAGGGGATGCTAACCTAACAATTAAATACAAAAGAAGCTAAGGAAATTCTGAAACAAAATTATATCAAAGTGAACTTATTAGGATGACCTCTTTCGATGACCTTGTCATTTATAAAATGTTTGATCACTTGTCAAACTATTATCTTAAGACTCTGATTTGTAGGAAGCGTAGAAGAGTCATTGATTATGTCATATCCTCTATTCTTTTATTGAATAAAATTGATATTATTAAGACAAAATAGGATAATGATCATCACCCCATCATGATAAATTTAATTATAGATATTGTTATTGAGGAAGCCTGTCCACGATAAAACAATTTTTTTTACAATAGAAAAGCTTCACATTTTCTGAAGGATTTAGAGGAGGTGTTCAATTGTAATATAAAAAAGGATACAATCGAAATTTTGCAACATTGTTGTAAATATATAACAAAGAATTTGAGAATTTGGGATTTTTCCATTAAGATTTACTAAAGATTCAAAATGGAAAAAATTAATGTAATTTTTTTCATAACTTTCTGATTAACAAAATGGGATTATGTAACATCCCGCTCTGGCACACTTACCTAACTTATTCTTTGAGGACACTTGCTCGCAAGTGATCTGGATTTATATGATAAAACTTTTCTTTCATTATGATGCATTGAGTTATATGACAGGATGTTTTTACTACCTTGGTG
>SNQJ01S0000110.1:629912-658616 GCA_010110895.2 Picea sitchensis
TGATGGGAAACCGGGCTTGAGCGTTGCTTATGTGTCCTGGAGGTCCTAACTTTGCAGGGTAGGATGGGCGGTAGGTCAGTCGTATCTTAGCAGTCAGTTTTACTTGTCGTTAAATGTTGCGTGGTGCACCTTTGCCTATGGTCTTAGTTGTTCGCAGACACTCGTCGTGTGCTTATGTCTTCTTGCAATGAACACCGTGGTCGCGTCTTGTTGGATGTCAAGGGGCGACATAGAGTCAAGTGTGTGCTTACTTCTACACGCGCGCACACACCGTATACACAAAAAAAAAAATAAAAAAATTTGCACCTGTCACTCGAATGGTTGTCGTAACGAGGCGGTACGTTACAGATTAATAAAACTTACGATATTAAAATGAAATTGTTGAAGATTCATGTGGAGGAAGTCCATTCTAAGCTCGGCTAGATACCAACCTTAACTTTGTTGAGGATTCATGTGGAGGAATTCCATTACAAACTAAGCTATATACTAACCTTAATTAATCTTATATTACTCTTAAAAACATGGAAACATAAAAAGTCTCAAATCCTTGATTTTGATAGCTATACCATGTTTTAAATCTATAACAAAAATTTGATGTCCATGCGAAGAGGTAGTATGTGTTGTTACATTAATAAATAAAGATCCTAACTCAAAAATCAAAGTGTATAAGAGTTACCCTTATAACCTATATATCTAGTTTACCGTCACTTTTAATTACAAGAAGCTTGATCTTGCAATTCCTTGATTTTGATAGCTATACCATGTTTTAAATCTATAACAAAAATTTGATGTCCATGCGAAGAGGTAGTATGTGTTGTTACATTAATAAATAAAGATCCTAACTCAAAAATCAAAGTGTATAAGAGTTACCCTTATAACCTATATATCTAGTTTACCGTCACTTTTAATTACAAGAAGCTTGATCTTGCAATTGGATACCTTCCTTTTAACTTAGAGAATCAGATCCCTTCCATGAAACTTAAAGGGGATAATTTTGTTATTTGAGATTTCAATTTTAGAATGGGTAGGGCATAATTCAATATTCTAATTTGTAATTATTATCTTAACCTTTAATATATAAGGAGAATGTTAACCTAATGCTATACAAAATAAGCTAAGGAAATGGTGAAACAAAGTTTTATCAAGATAAATTTGTTAGGATAACCTATTTCCATGACCTTCTCTTTTGTAAGAGTAAATGTATTCACAATTAAAAAAAAATATTATTTTTTACAATAAAAAAAATATTATTTTTTACAATAAAAAAATATTATTTTTTACAATAAAAATGTTTCACATTTTTTAAATGATTTAGAAGAGATATTCAATTATAATATAAAAAATGACACAATTGAAAATTTGCAACATTGTTGTAAATATAATAAAGAATTTTATAATTTGAGAGTTTTTCATTAAAATTTATTAAATATTCACAATGATAAGATTGTTATATTTTTTATCAAGTTGTTTTAAACCAACTTATCTTTTCAAATTAATTCTTTTTTTTTAATATTTATTTTAATAGTTGAATTATTAATAATTATATGTATTTTTCAAATTTGTTATTCTTTACACACAATTCCCTACCTTATATACATTAAATTATTATATATTTATAAAAATAAACATAAAAGTACATAATAAATATAAAAAAATTAATTCATTTTTCTTTTGTAGCAAAATATCATATACAATATTTTCTTGATATCTTTTAAATTATCATGATACAATAATGGTATAATAATCACACTACATATTTAAATAAAATAATAAAATAATATAAAAATATTTAAAAATTTATAACTTTTATAAAATATATATTAATAAAATTAATCCTAATATAATTTATATCAAAATAATTTGATAAATAAAACTTTATATATATATATATATACTCTGAAACTATCCTTCAATCGAACATTCCTCACTTACTAATATGAGCGATTTTAAAAACTCCAAGTGCGTCCTAAATAATATGATCTATATCATCCTACTTTTAGATGTGCAAAAATTTCTTTTTTCTCCCATAAAAAACTCAACTCATTAAGATGATCTGACTTTTTAACAAAGGACATTCCTAACTCACTAATATGAGCGATTTTAAAAACTCGAAGTGCCTCTTAAATAAGAGGATCTATATCATCCTACTTTTAGATGTGCAAAATTTTCTTTTCTCTCCAATTAAAAAAATCAACTCATTAGGATGACGTGACTTTTTAGAAAGGTAGGTCATTATTATTTTTTTAGACATTTTTTTTTTGTATATTGGATAACATATCTAGGGTATTTTTTTTATCTGATAAATAAATTGTGCTTTGATTTTTTTAGTGATGTATAATTTCTTTCTTTCTTGATTCAAACATGCTTAATGGTTAAGAATAGGTATTTCCTTCTTAAAGATTATAACAATTTTCATAAATTTATGTATACTTTTATAGATTTTAGCATTTAAATATATTATTATATAACTTCACTGTGATCTTAAAAATATATTATTATTATTACTAAAAAAAATTACAATTATAAAGTATAAAATACTTTTTATATTAAAAAAAAAATGTAATAAAATAAACTTTACCTATACTAGAAAATGAATCTAATACCCATTCATTCTTATTTGTAAAAAAGTAAAAAATAGAAATCATTATTTAAAACTTGATATTTTTAACATAGATTAACAATATCATCATGGATGTCTTACTCAACATCTTATCTTATCATTGCATTCATGTTCAAAATGTGAATAGAACATTTGCCATCTTTTGAAAGATTTACAATGCATGGGAATACATATTTTCTTTACTCCAATAACCAACATGCATGTGTTTAAGGTTATAAGAGAATCGTGAGACATTAGAAGCCCCATTTAAACAAGTGTTACATGGCAGATGGGAATCAATGAATGTTGAAGTACATGTGGTATACATGCAGAGGATGACTTTGGCCACTGGATTCAAATATAATAGACCCAATATAGTTGAACAAAATTTTTTTTTAGCATTTCCAAATTAGTTTTCTTTGAAATTTATCAAATATGAAAAAAGGACCAGGAAACACACACAAACACAATTTCCTAACATCCAACATAGTGTTCTTTCAAATTTATCAAAAAATATTAATGTTTGTTACATATTTCTGGAATCTATTCCATATTTCTAGAAATTTAAATGTGTTTGTCATATAGACTGGGATTGGGGCTTCCGCAGACTATAAAAAGAAATAAGTACAAGAATTAGGATTGTAGAAAGAAAAATTGCACAAAAGTAGAGAGGAAGACCCGAAAAGAAGAAATTGGAAGTTATGAGCCTTTGTTAGAGATTTCTATTTAAAGAGGTAGAATAACTGGATTGATAAAGAAAACAAGATGGCACGAGTATAGACTTACTACGAAGCCGATGCATTTTTGTTGTTGTCGTCCACGGTCGTTGGAATCGTGCCAACCCGTTGTTGCCCTTCCTCGATGAGGTTTTCCATTCTTCGTTGGAACCATTCTTCAATGTAGCTTCTCATGGGGGCCACGTTGATTTCATCCTGGATTTCTATGTCGAAAATATTGTTTTCTAATTTCCTTAGAATTTCCTTAGAAATAATATGCAAATCCTGTTCAATTTCTTCATTGTGTGTTGCATAGTCCAGTAGCTAGTTCTCGAGCTCATCTACATGATATTCAAGGACGCCGTAAAATTTTTCTAAAGACAACCCCTTTAAAATATCAAGTTGTTCATCGAAGGCTTCTTTGGTCATTGTCAAGGATTTGAGGACTAAGTTTGGGTCTTGAACCTCGTTGGTACTTCCGGCTAAGTCTATTTGGGTTGGGCTTCTGAATAATTCTTCTTTTTCTGATATGGCTTGTTCACATCATTCGACAATGAGTTGTAGGTTCTTAACTTTCTTTTTCCAGCTGTAGGTTCTTAACTTTCTTTTTCTAGCATGCTTTTATTTTTTTGATCCGCTTTGGGGAGGGGATATCCTCTTGTCTTCTTTTCATATCTGAGTTGTTGATGGCATGGTTGGAAAAAGGGGTCAGCATTTGTTCATAGAAATGTTGATCATTTTTTTAAATTCGTGTGCAAATGTTCGTGCAAATCATTTTCCTTATTTTGAAAAGAATCTATATTTTGTGATGTTTCCCAGGCTTCAGTAACTAGTTGCATTCTTTTCTTGATTTTATTATCTACAAGGGCTCTACACGATGCGAGGAGGCTGGAGGATACTTTTAACTTGGTTGCAGGGGGTAAAAAGCAGGGTTTTTGCTAGAGTAATATCAAACTCCGGGGTAGCAATGAAATCCTCCTCAAATTCCTTGACGTGGTCTTTCAGTCTGGCATTCTCTGTTTCAATTCCTACAATGGAATCATCAAGAGCATCATCGATTACGTGGTGAAATAGGGAGATTTGGGATGACCACATTTTCCTAAAGTTAATCTCTGTACGATATCTTCCTTTCTTATTTGTTACATCTCTCTTTTTAATGACCATATTTTTAGATTGGTTGTCAAAAACAACGCTCTGGAATACAAAGGATTCATCTTCATAAAAAATGTCGGTCTCAACTATTTCCATTGCGGAAGTATGGTGAATCACGTTTGCAGATGTGCCAACTTTGTGCATGTGCTCAGTTTCAATTTCAAGTTACATCTGTTCACTTTCAGCTTCAGGTTCATCCACCTGTCCTACAATGTTTTTTCTCTTCTTCGTCAGCAAAACTTTGTGAGAACTATCAATTTTTGTTTGAGGAGGGTTCTTATCTCCTACTTTGTTTGAAGATTTATGGGTTTCTTTCTTATTGGGGTGGGAATTTGAAGTGATGCTCCATGATGTTGTGCTCTTGGGAGTGCTAGAGGGGGAATGGACACTCTTCTCACCGAATACTTTTCCTTGTTTTCTGTATAATTCAGTCGCTCTTTACAATGCCTCTATGTCACAATCGCCAGAAGCAGGATTGTTGTCGTCACCGTGTCTGTCTTCGGTCAGGCGTCTATGGATAAAAGAGCTGCTAAAGCCAACTTCTTGTAAATTCTATAGAAAAATACCATTAGGGTCGACCCCTTTTAGCCTTTCAGTATATGTTAGGTTCAAGTTCTTCAAATCTCCTACGAATTCGTCAATCTTGTTGACGTTTCTGCACATGAAGTCGTCAAATTTCTAGGGCAGAAGAATGAACTATTTTTTTTTCTTGTCATGGAAGATATGCAACAAGGGGTTGTATTGCCTTGCTATTTTTGTAACAAACATCTTGTCTATGATGTGGCATGGAAGGAAAGATGAATTTTCCTTGGAGCAAAAGACCATTAGTACACTGTGATTTTCCTTTTGTTCAAGTGTCCCCTTCCTATTCAAAAACTTTGTTTCTTGGCCAGACATCCGGGGAGCATCCTTCCCTAACAATAAATCTTTGAAATATGAGACAAAGTCATTAAAAACTTCATAAAAACAATGGGAGGCCTTGTGCCTCCACAGGGCATGGTACCAGAATGTTACTGGTTAGAATCCACAATTTATTTTCTTGGAAAGAGACAGCTTTGGAAATGGAAAACAATGCACTATTTCGAAAATAAAGTAGGATGACATAAAAAAATTATTCAATTCTTTGAATCAGGACAGTCAGGAACAAATTTCAATGGAAATTATCTTCCCCCAATTGAAAATGAATTGTTCCTTGACTATGAAGTACAAAATATAAATAACTATATGGGAAATGCTTGACGTGGATTCCTGTCTCGTTATTCTTGTAAATAGCCAAGAAATTTCCCGAAATGTATTTCTAAAGGAACTTGCCTACAACTTTGTGGTATCCTCAGGAAGTGTTATCGGGTCTTCAAGGAACTCGGCTAATATGTCCAACCTATTATCATGTTTTTCTAGGAACTGCTTGCAGTCTTGTCCTATGAAAGTAAATATTGGCTCCAACAATTTCAACATCTTGCGGAAGACGCAAGGGGACAAAAAAATAGGAGAATGGTCATGCACTGGAATAATTATTTAGCTTGAAGAATATTTTTCGGCGCACCAAGAGACCACCTCCTTACAGTAAAAAACCTTAGAGACGTAGCCTACATGAGCGATTCCATAGGTCCAAATCACTTTGTTCTGGGTGGAATAGTATGAATAGTAAGAGTATGCCCTGGACCACTAGAAGTTCTAGTCCTGACATCTGAAGAAATTCACTGTATCTCCACAAAACCGTTGTCAACCTGCTGCCATAAGTTTACAAGAACCTTTGTTTTCTCTAGACAATGATTGAAATGAAGAGTTGGAAGGGATAATATAATGTTGCACAAATCTTGGTCCAATGCATGTGAATCAGAGATCTCGTCAAGACTTTTGCTCATTAATGATAATTTCGACGACTGTTGCATGATGCGTTGCTAACATTAAAGACTAGTAATTGCACACATATAAGTGCGAACATGGCGGATACAACAATGAGTGATTAAGCATTGGATATTTCTTGAATGAGCCAATGTGACGACCCATGTTTTAGATGAACAATCGAAAGGGACAATATAACTCTCCACAGATCTTCGTTTAATATGTATTAATGGGAGATCTCCTCGAGCGTTTCTCTCATTAATGACAATGTTGATTGTTCCTGCATGGTGAGTTGTTATCATGAAAGGTTACTAATTCCATATTAAGAAAGAAGTACGAAGTTCGCGGGGACAGGAAATAGCAGTTAAGGAGTGTCTAATTATCGAAAGCGGACGAGTGGGCTTCAAAACAGGGTTTCAAGGTACAACTATTGGAGGTGAGGGTGTGAGGGTCAATTTTTATGTCTCGGAAGTTTTTGAGTGCAATACACATAACACCAAAGAGGATATGACAGGACAGTCCAGAGGGAAGTTTGTATATCATGGAAGTCTGGGTAATGTTTGCAAGACACAGAACAATGGAGGTAGAAACGTGAGCCCTCTTATTCAGGAACCCACAATCGAAAGAGTGGCTCAAGTATGTAATAGAGGAACGACTGGGCAGATTCATTTTTGTTGATATATTGAAACTTGTAATATATATCACATTGCGTGGAAAGATTGTTTCTGCATGTCTTTGGGTAGAAAAGAGAAAATAAGAGAAGATAAATTAATTTAAATTCGAGGAGTCGAGATTTAATTAAATTTCACTGACTCTTCGACGCTTTTTCTTTTTAATGGAGGTCTGTACGGTTGTTACATGAACTATTAGCATTAAAACTTGGTTGGGAACAATAAAGAGTGCCTAAGAATTGGAGATTCTGTGAACCCGCCAACCTGAGGAACCGCGAAAGATATTCCATGAAATGGGCGAGTATGGAAAGCCGTCAGACGGGCTTTAGAATTAGGGTGACAATGGCTCCTCAAGAGATGTGACTTCCCGAGGGTCAAATTGTATGTCTCATAACTTGAATGAAAAATGTGTAGCACAGAAGAGGGGATGATATGGGACTCCGACGGTCAATTTGTATATGGCATACCCTTTTGGTCATTAATGACATGTTTAAGGTTCATGCACAATGAACTGCTAGCATTAAAGATTGCCAATTTCATTTCCAAAGAGAAGTAGGAAGGTGGTGGGGACAAGGAACAACAAGTAAGGAATGGATAATTATCGAAAGTGGTTGGTGACGCTTCGAAATAGGGCTACAAGATACAACCAACAGAGGTGAGGGTCTGAGGGTCAAATTGTATCTCTCAGGAGTGTTGACCGTAGAACATGTAACATGGAAGAGGGAATGATGATGCATTCCTGTGGACAAACTATATATCGCAAAACTTCGAGTACTATTTGCTAGTCATGGAACACTGGAAACACAATCCTCAGCCCACAATTCATTTATTAATGCTAATCTTTTCGAACCCCTATTGAGTTCTCACTAGTAAAATCATAAATTGAAAATCACATAAGTTCTTTGGGTGCAAGATGTATATGACGGAACAGGGGACATAAGTGTTGGATACTGCAAACCCGGGACCCAGTGAACAGAGAATTGGCTAAGTATTGAAAGGGACCATGGTCGGTCGGGCTCATGGTGTGAAGATATAGATAAAGAGCTACCAATTTGCGAATCCAAGAGGCTGTGATCATATCGATGTGACTAAATATAGAACCACAAAGGGATAATACATGAGGAGAAAAGAGGAAAAATTAAAAGAGAGTGTTTATATTTATTCCAATAGTATTCATATTAATATATATTAATAGATTATTCCTAGTCCAAATGTAAATCATCTTCCAATTTACAGGATCCTTTTCGGTTCACAAATTTCATTGAAATCCACAAGCAAGAGAAAGGAAAAAAATGGTGGACAACTGGGCTCGTGACGGGGCATTCCTGTGGAAAAATTGTATATTGCGAAACTCCGGGCACTGTGTGCAAGTTGTGGAATATTCAAAAGACAATTTTGAGGCCGTCAATCCTAGAACCTGCAATCGAAAAAAGTGTCCAAGTATGGAATAGGGAAATGTTGGCCTAGACATGTTTTTGCTAATATATTGAAATTTGTAATGGCTTTGCCATTACCTGGCAAGATATTCTTTGCATGTTTATGGACAAGTTCTGCAGGGATGGTTGGTCCTAGAGACTTTTTCTTATTAATGGAGATCTTTACAGTTTTTGCATGATGGATTTTTAGTATTAAACCTTTGGTGTTGCATATTTGGAAAGAAGTACGAGGATGGGTAGAACAAGAAACAATGACTAGGAGTTGGAGATTTCGTGAACCCGCCAACACGAGGATCCAAAATAGGGCGATAAGGTCTCCCCAGAAGACGTGAGGTCCCGACGGTCAAATTGTATAGCTCAGAACATTTGAATGCATAATGTGTAACATGGAAGAGGGGACGATGTTGGATTTTGGTAGTCAATTTGTATATGGAGGAGGTCTGGGTGCCAATTCTTTCATACCAGTGTGTTCATTTGTCATTAGTAAGAGCATAATTAATGTATATTAGGAAGGATGTGAAGTTAGTGGGGATGGAAGGTAGCGATAGATACTTTGAGACATTTGTGAACCCTCGTAGAGTCAAGATTGTGAGTTCGAGGATTTCGTGGTGGAATTGTAGATCATAAAAGTTTTGAGTGCAAGATGTATATCATGAAAGAAGAACCTGATTTTGTAATCATGTACAAATCCATCATTACATACTTAGCCACTTTTTGGATCGTGGGTTCTCGGGCTGGCGGGCTCAAAATTGGGGCTTTATTATTCCGTGTACTACAAATAACACCCACAGTTCCGCGATATACAAATTGACAGGAGGAATTGTAGGCTGGCTAGCTTAACATTGCACTTCTATTGTTCTGTGTCCTCCAAACAACACTCAGAGTTCTGTGATATAAAAATTGACAGATGGACTCCAGGGCTGGCAGGCTCAAGATTGTGATTGTTTATGAATGGTGATCCCTATCAACTATCTAAAATTATCTAAACACAATATTTCCAAATACTAAATTATTAATATTAAATATTGATATTGTGCAATTTAATTACACAAAATTATTGAACGATGTTAAATCTCTTATTTTAAAAAAAATGAAGTAAACATAACAACAAAAAAATTAAATTCTATCACCGCAAGTATAACAACGACGAATTTGAATTTTAAGGGCCTCTTGTTGATATGATAGCTCCATTGGACTTTGCACAATATATATTCGTTTATTTCAAATTATTCCTGGAGATTAATTTTACCAAGCTCATCGATCAAGGAAAAGTGCTAAAACGATCCCAATTTGCAGGATGTTTTTTGGTTCACAAATTTCGTTGAAATCACAGAAGTTTTGAGTGCAAGATGTATATAACGGAACAAGAAGAAGCATAGTTTGAAAGCGCCAACCCGAAAACTGTGGCCATAAAATTGGCTAAGGGGAACATCGGTCAGTCAGATTCGTCATGTGAGGATATAAATGGATATGAAGATATGCCAGCCCGCCAACCCTGGAACCTGCGATAATAGATGGGAAGAAGAAAAGGGGAAAAGGGCTAAGTATCTAACAAAAGAAAATCTATTGTTCCTTTATTAATGCCAATATTTTCGAACCCCTGGTGAGTTCTCACTAGTAAAAGCATAAATTGCATATCACGAAAGTTCATTGGTTGGGAGATGTATATGACAGAACATGGGACATAGGTGTTGGATACCACAAACTTGGGACCCAATGGCCAGATAATTGGCTCAGTTTTGGCTAATAGAATTTTTTTATATTTATTCCAATACTATTCATATTAGTATATATTAATAGATTATTTTTGGTTCAAATGTAAATCATCTTCTAATTTGCAGGATGTTGTTCGGTTTGAAAATTCGTTGAAGACAATAAGCAATAGAAAGAAAAAGAATATATATATATATATATATATATATAGATAGATAGATATATGACGCAACATTTTTTTGTATATGCACAGCTATTATCAAATAGAAGAAGTTGCAATATATGCAATATATTGAACATGAACACTTGAGTTTCCTTGTTGTAATAGTCATTAATTCATTCTATTCACGGGACCTGAAGAATGAAAGAAGGACGAGTCCTCCAATTTCTTTCTTTAAGTATAGGACAGGTGCCACATAAGTATGGCTTATGAAATTTTTTTCTTCCATGTAAAATGTAAGGAATAAATAGAGTATCCTTTATTTAAATCGAAGTATTGGGAAACAGAAAGAAAATATCGTCATCCATGTTTAATGACACACACAAAAAGGTACTAAATAAAATGAAAAGAAATACCATATATTGGAAAACACCATTAAAAAAAAGGGCAAACATTCTATATTCAAATAATATGGGTTACAAAATACAACTGAGATTATTTGGCACAATGATTGTGATTTGTCTGCCACCAACCAAAAAAAAATGTACAATACTGAAGCTTGTGGACATTCTTCTTCATGATAAAATGATTGATTCATAAAAAACAACGAGTTGAATATCAACTTCGGGTCTGGGACTTCATTGGTGCTACCAACTATATCTATCCCATTTTTTTGAATAGCTTGTCTCTTCTAGATATGGCCTGCCTACATTGGTTGGTTATTCAACATTCCATTCTTTGTTAAGTGTTAATTTCCCTCTATCGTCGAAAACTTGGGGTTTAAGGTTCCTTCCTTGAAATGTTCCTAGCCATTGACATTGAAGACAACCTAGAAATGTGATTTAGGCCCAATTCAAAGTCAAGGGAGTCATTTTATGTGACATCAGCTTTTGGGGAAACAATCCTGTTAGGAAACAGAAGCTGAGACGAAAAAAAAAAATCAAGTATATTGTGACTGCTATTCTCCCTGTATTCGATCATCTGTTTGGTTGAAAATCCTTCATGAATATTTGTATTTTGAAATTCTTTGTTTTATTATGGTAAATTGGAAGGGATGTCCAAGCTAGCTGCAAAATGTTCCTTTGTTGAAGTAAATAACTCCTTCCAACAACATAGGTCTGGAAAGTGTATCAAATGTTGTAGATCGCATCAGAATATATCTTTCATCGTAGGGGTGGAATGCATGGCTTCCCACAAAAAGGTCTGGAATATTCGGAAGTGACGCCAAATATTACTCCATTCTCAAATACACTTAGGAGGAAACTATAAAATTGGATAACAACGAGCATGAGAAACTGTATGCGTTTTTGAATCAAGATTCTAAAATTACAGAATGTTTTATGCCAAAGTTGCAACATAAATTGACAAAAAGCCAATTTCTATGTCAAATAGTGTTGAGTGACCTCTGGATGCAGTAACAGACTCGACATACAATCAAATTTCGATCACTACGAATACTAATGTCAAGTGTAATAAGTCGTGATCCTAGGTTCCAGGTAGTTTCACCTCCATGCATCCACATAGGCAGTGACCCCAGGCTCCAGATAGATTCATCTTCGGACATTGGCATTGGTGGTGGAAATGGGAATAGTGAGACAATGCAGTGAACAAGTAGGGATGTCATTTTCAAAGAACTTAAACTGCAGGATTTTTAGAACTGCAATGAACATCGTCTTTAGTGTTGCTTTCTCACAAAATCTACAATGTTTCTTTGAGTCCATAAATCTTTGGACATTGGGTGTCCTTTGCGATAATGACCTTGACATTAGGTACATGTCAGAAAGCTATTATCTGACATTGTAGTGTTAATGCAATTGACATAGTGGATGATGGCTCAATTGCATTGGCACAAACAATATTAATTTTGTGATTAATTAATATCCTTGAAGGACTTGAATCCCAAACAATGCCTAAAACTTTTCGAACAACCATCTGTTAAAAAAATAGATTGTTCTATATTTTAAGAAATAAGAAATTGTATGGTTTGAACATTTTTATTTTTTCAAATATCACATCAACTACAACAGAAGAAATGCATTTTCCTTATCTAAAGTAAGGGAAATAGTAGGAAGATTGACATTAGGTTGAAACAACTCTGGAAACACACGACTACATTAAGGTCTCTTCTAAGGAATGAAATAAACTAATTACATGAAGGTGGGAGTAAAAGGTGATTTTTAGAAACCAAAGAATTACCTGTACACGCGAAACATCTTGCAGAAGGTGGTAGTATAAAGTAATCCTCAGAAAGTGTTGCAAAGTCCATAATCCAGAATTCCTTCCCATTAAATTTTTCTAGTTACATGTCGATGTAGGGATTAGAAATTTTTGAGACCGTCGTTCCTTGATTATATACCCACCTTCAAGTAGGAGGGGAATATTTGTGTATATAGGCAGAAGCCCATCGACCCAGATGGAATCATATGCGTAGGAGTAGTAAAATAAAAAATGTGCAGTAGCGATAGACACTTGATTGCATGTGGAGTCTGTAACTACATCCAGACGATAGTGAACAAACTTTGACAAAGAATATGGATTTCTATCAAATCTGTTACCACACCCAGAAGTAGGTCTACAAATTTTGAAATAGAAACCTATGTAATTTTAGTATGTTGTTTTAACCACCCATACAATTTCTCTTACTCGTGATGATCCAAATCTATAATTTCCTTGTGATTACATTCGCAAGTGGAGTAATATTTTGTTTCATTTTCGAATATTATAGACCATTTTTCAAGCCATGTTAAGTGTGAATCCTCTGACGGAAGACAAATTCTTGTGTGCTCTGTAGAATTTGATACACTTGCCAAATCTGTGTTGTTGGAAGAAACTATATACTTTAACGAAGGAGCATTTTGCAGGTGACCTGAAAAATCTCTTCCAACTCCCAACTAGAAAACAAATAAGATCAACAAACAAATCTCTTGGTAGGCCTTTCAACCAACCAAAGCATCAAATACAGGGATAACACCAATCAAAAGATACTTTTTTTTTTCCTGTCTGAGGTTCTATTGGCTAACAGAGTTTTTTTTTGGCTCAAATATCATGTCACATAAAAGCATTCTCTCATCTTTCAATTGGGCCTCAATGGAATCTCTAAGTAGTCTTACATGTCCATGACTAGGAACATTATAACGAAGGCACCCTAAAGCCCAAATCTTTGATGATAGAGAGAAATAGGAATAAGTATTTAAAATCAACACTGAAGGATGACAGTATAATATTCTGTAGATTTTGGTTTAATTCATCTCAATGGAAGATGTCCTTGATCTTTTCGCTTATAAATGCTAATATGTTCGAATATGTGTGTTGAATAATGACTAATAACATGTAATAACATTACCATATACGAGCAAAATCTCAAATATGACAACCTGTAACATATGCACAATATTAAAGAGGGACATGACATCAAGACCTCTGTGGATGACACGTTCATGGATGGAATCGTGGTAGCACAGTATTGCATTGTTACCATTATGACGCCTTCAAAAAACTAAAATAGCCAATATTTTTTTTTCAAATTCAAAATGCCAATATTTTTTCTTATTAATGCCAATCGTTTCGAATTTGTGCACTGAATAGTGATTAACAACACGTAATAACATTCCCATATTTGAGCAAATTCTCAAATATGACAACCTGTAACATATGCACAGTATTAAAGAGGGACATGACGTCAAGACCTCCATGGATGGTAGCATGGTAGTACAATATTGCACTATTACCATGATGATGCCCTTAAAAAACTAAAATAGCCAAAAACAAAATTGCAAATTCAAAATGCAAGCAAAAAAAATTATCAGATGCCATAATATTCCCTTGTTTATGCATTTTAATGGGAGATGTCCTTGATATTTCTGCTTATTAAATCCAATCTTTTCAAACCTGTCTAGTCGGTTTTCACTTTCAAAAGCATAATCAATGTTCATTGGGAAGGGAGGAAGGTGGCAGGGATGTAGGGGAGCGACAAAATGCTTTTAAACCTTTCTAAACCTTGGAACACATGAACCCATGAAACTTTGAAGACTAGAATAAGTATGGAAACGCAGGTTAGACAAACATAATCATTGTAGGTAGAGGTAGGGTTTTGAGTTCAAGGAGTTCAGGGTCAAATTGTAGAGCACGAAAGTTCTAGTTGCAATATGTATACCTCGAACACGAGTTACCATACTTCGATAACAACTATCCGCGAACTCGTGTTAATAAAATTGGCTAAGTATGCAAACGAACAATGGTCGATTGGACTCATGATGTGAAGATATAGATGGAGAGGACTATTTGTTAGTTCACCACATCGGGTACCCGTGAGCACATAAATGTGACAAAGTATAGAACCAGAAACGTATAATAGAGCCTAAAAACAAAAGGGAAAAACGAGCAAGTTTAGAAGAAATTGGATAAATATGCAAATGAACGATGCATGGCTGGACTCGTGATGTGAACATATAGATGGATATGAAGCTTTGTCAATTGTCCATCCCGGGAACCGCGACTACAGAAACGTGGAAAAGTATAGAACTAGAAACACGAACAAAAGGTAAAAACAAGAAAGTTTACTAGAGGAAAAAGAAAGGGAGAGAAGAACTTTATCGTTTAGAAAAAAACACTTACTCTAATAACTATGAAGCCATAGGAAGACATTAACCATGTGAAAAACATCGTCATCTATGAAATACAGTTGGATACTGACAAACACTGGTTGAAGCCGTAAGAGATGCAATTTACATCGACTGCAAAATTTTGCATATTATTTTATCTTAATAGTATTTTCTGGGGATCCAATAGCAAAACAATGTAAGAACATATCCAATTATAGATGCAACACCTCATTATCGCAAATCTTAAGAAAACAAGAGCAAGCAACAAATAACAACCTCGTTAAGAAGCACCAAAAGGCCCAATTGCAGCTGCAGGACCCGAGCCCTGTAGAGTTGAATCAAACAACAATAAGAAGCATCCAACGAACAAAGAAGCAAGTACCAACCAATCGACCAGGAATTTCGGTGAAGAACAATATTGGTCAAATTCACTGCACACAAGATTGTATCAAAAAATTTAGAGGAAAATGTATTGCAACACATCTGTTAACCAAATAGTTCAGGCTATGAGACATGTCAGGTAAAATTCAAAGTTGGAAGGACCGTCCAAAGGACAATGTTCGACACAGAACCTACCTCCATCATAGAAACAATGATGCATCACAAAAGTAAATCGTATTACAAATATGTTCTACAAGAGGATTTCAACTTAGGCTTCCCCAATAGTCAAATTTTCCACCTACAAACTGCAAATATCAAGTGAAAATAAACATGACACCCAAACTTGCCCGTCAATGGGGAATGACAGAAGGGCAGTTCCAATCACGTTTATAGAACCCCAAGCATGCAAACTGCAACAATACCAACATGCAAACAATAAAAACAACAACAGGCAAATAAGAAATCAGTGAACATAATGGAATAAGAAAAAATTCAAAACTTTACCAAGTTATTTGTACATTATACTTTAGTAAATAACATCCTTACTAATGGAATTTAATGACATAAATTGGAGTCATTATTATCATTTAATGAATGTATCTCAATATAAATTTTGAAAAAGAATTTTGTTGACATTTCATGTAAAATTGATGGGCTTTTTGTTTTATGTTTTCCTATTAGAAAATACTTATCCTACATTTCATTGGTTTCAAATTTTTATGGAAAATGTGGTTTAATAATGTTAAAGTATGGTTAAGAACATATATTTCCTCTTAATGTTAAGAACCAAATAATTGTATATAGAAACACCACAAATATTTAGAGAACAATATAGAAGAACCACACTTTTATTATTATCAAACCCTTATGGTAGGGAAACACCATACAATGGATCCTATTATGGAAGGGATCCTCTCATCTTCACTTTCCTTTTCGAGGGGGCATCCTCCTATTGATCTCTCACTCTAAATACAATATTTTTTCTTCACTTCATATCTCATTACATTGCTTAAACTACTTTATATAGTGCTACTAATCACCTAAGAACATTCTAGAGGAGTAATCTTCTAGAAGCAGAACCTTCTAAGAAGTCCTCTTATATTTATTATATCTATATACTAAGATATCCAACTACCATAGTGAGTCTTATTTAATAATATAGTGGACCTAATCCACCTTACATTGAACACACCACTGAAATGTTTTAACCATAATATTTTAATTTAAAATATATTACAATATTTAATAATGTATATATTAAAATATGTACAATTGAATATTGAAATCACTACACATTATGTATATTCCGAAATAAAGTTTCAAAGGTTGGTGAATATTGTAAACTTTACCAAAGTATGAGATCATTTTTTGTTATAGCAAAAGGAATCCAATGTTTCTTTGATATAATACATTTATTATAGACACATATATGCTCAATTGATCTTAATTAATTGTGAGGATAATAGATTATGCTATTACTTGGCAACATGTATTATTTTCCTTAAAATGAAAATGTACCATATTTATATTAAAAGAAGTTGTGCTGAAGCAAACAATGATCATAAAAAGTTTTCAAAAAAAGGCTCACAACATGTACATAATTCTAAAACGAGGACATCCAAATTTGGAGCTATGTTAGGTACAAGATCTATCATAATAGCATTAAAGAGAAATACTGCAGAGAATAATAGTGTAATAGCAATAGAAAACATAAATACAACAGAGAATACCAATGGAACAACAAATTATATGGAATCACAACAACAAAATAATAACTTTATTGATAGGAAACAATGTTCACTCGCGTCTTTGAGGGGGAAACCTCTAACATAGAAGATCTCTATGACAATAATTCTCAAGACAAAATTTCTTATTCCCTCGACTCCTATTTGTACTAAATCTATCTACCACAAGAACAATCTAGAGGAATATCTTCTTGATCCAGATTATTTTTGGCATAAAATGAGAGTGGAGATATAATAAAGAAATGTATAGAGATATCTTAGATATCCAATATAATATAGCATAAATATATCATAGATGCAACCATAAAAATAGAGATATAGTAATACACAATTTCTATTAATGAGTGAAATGTACAAAACTATAGAAATAAAGAGTGAATGACTCACTAGAATGGTGACAACTTATCTCTGAGAAGAGATGCACGATGACTACTCACATTCGCAAGAAGATGATTACAATGAGGATCTAAAGGCATTTTTAACATTAAGAAAATCCAAAACCCTAACCTCAGAAAATGAAAGGCCAAAAGTTTTGTGGACCCTGTTTTGGCTAGTTTGGTGTATCAACTTCCCAGGGGTGTAACTTTGACATCCAATATCTGTTTGGGGTGCACGATAGCTCGTTGGAAAGGTATCGTCGAGGAGATTCATTTTGGAGGATCAATAAAAGACTTGGGATAACACTGATGTTCTCAATCCAAAAAAAACTTCATTTAGGCCCCCAAACGGACTCGAAAGTTTAGGAACTAAAAAACTGCTAAAAATAATAAGTTTCCAGAAGACTATTTTGAGCCAGTTGGAAGAGTTGGGTGGCCACCGATATCTGCTTGGATCAATCCTACCTCCTTAGGAATAAATGGTCTAAATTGTGTTGAGTGCTCGAGGGAGAGGGAAAATCGTTTACTGAATTTGTATCTTGATGAGTTGTTTGCCTTGCTGGAGAAGTTGTGTTGCTTAACTTGTTGAAGGTTATCACGAACCTATGGATGGAAGGGTTGGACCTTTTTAACTGGTTTGGCTACATGAGATTCTTGTGTGTA
The DNA here is from genome assembly GCA_010110895.2 of Picea sitchensis. Lineage (NCBI taxonomy): Eukaryota > Viridiplantae > Streptophyta > Pinopsida > Pinales > Pinaceae > Picea > Picea sitchensis. Next base: position 647,972 of record SNQJ01S0000110.1, read on the forward strand.
GAATAAATATTTATGCTTTGTTGCGATCTTGTCGACATGCTTTTGTTGGATAGATGGTGCTTGGACCGAGGCTGCAGTGGTTGTAGTGTCCTTCTGTTCAACTTTTGAACAGATTGTGAAGAAGCTGAATTTTGTAGTATGAGATACTACCTTGTGACACTATTTAGGTGGGACAGTAGTAAGAACTAGCTCTATTATCCAGTAGATATGACCCCCCAGAGTAACAATGACACTACGGGGTTGAGACTCATAAATAGCATGGCCCTTTCACATATATGGATGGCCAAAGATAAAATCACATACATCTAGTGGGGAAACATCACATAATACCTCATCCTTGAAGGGATAGATGTTGTACGACAATCGAAATTGTTGGCTGACATGAAGATCTTGTTCCTGGCAAAGCCACCCAATGTTGTATGGTTGTGCATGTGGTGTTGTCGACAATCATAATTATTTGATGACCTTTGTTGAGATGAGGCTCTTCTGAATTCTTCTATCAATAATAAAATGTAGTGGGGTCCCCTTCAACCACATCTATGAATGAAAAAGGTGCTCCTCCTCTTCAATATCTTTTGGTTCTTCTGGTTGAATTACTGTGATCGCTACAATAGTTATCTGGTCTGTGTCGATGTTCTATCCTGTACAAGTATTTTCTAAATCAGATTTCAAATCAGAGTTTGACTCCTTGTCTTTGATCTCATCCATTAATGACTATTTTGAGTGACATTCATCGGTGTTATGCAAAGGGATTTTGTGGAAATCGCATCATTTTCCAGTGTCCTTTGTCTTTTCATTACCCTTCTTTTCCTGTGGCTTGGAATGGTTTCTAAAGGCTGGTTATTAGGGTCATCTTTACCATACTTTAGTTGTTGCAGATTTGCAGACCTAACTCCTACTTGTTCTGGTGCTTAAATTTCTACTCTATTTTAAAATCATATCGATAAGCAACACCCATTGATGAGAAGTCTAGAAAATCCATTTCAATTTGGATGTATCTATGTAGAGCCCCATGGTATTTCAGAACCAGATGTCGCTCGGATTATTTGATACTCATATTGGTGCGTAAGGTATGGAAGGTATTGGTGAAATCTGACACTACTTGGCCTCTCTCTGGGCATAGTGTGGTCCATCTCATGTATTGGTCATCATAGTTTCCAATAGGGTAATATTGTTCCTTGACTGCATACACAAAAAAATTCCAAGTAGGATCGGCCCCATATATTCCAGAATCCTTTATGGAACTTTACTCCCAGTAATTTTCCCACCAATGTTTGACATGGGGGAGAGGCTTAAGGAGTGTGAAGGTGATATGTTCCCTTTTAGATAAATTATGAATCGAGAAATAACCTTCTAGCAGATTTAACCATTTTTCTCGGGCATCTACATCTATCTATCCTTCAAATATGGGAATATCAAAATTAAATTGTACCTTGAAAGGCGAGGTGCCTCCAAATTTGTCGCTTGATGAAGGCACTTCTATTGTTATCGATAGGTGTTGAAGGATGTGGGGAAAATTCTCCATCATTTTGTCCCTCTATCGTGTGAGAGCTTGCTCAAGCAAGAGATTAATAGAATCATCCTCTCTCTCATTTTTCTTTTCTTTTACCATGAAGAGTTTATTGGGAATGTGAGAATGATTTTCCTCAAGAGATACAATCTCGAGACCCAACTTTCTATACTCGGATCTCATTGAGGACATACACTAAAAAAATGATCAAGAGTAGCTTGTTATGATACCACTGATCCATATTATTTTCAGCATGAAATGAGAGTGGAGATATAATAAAGAAATGTACAGATATATCTCATATATACAATAATATAACATAAATATATCAGAGATGAAACCATAAACACAAAGATACAATGATATACAATTTCTATTAATGAGCGAAATGTACAAAACTATAGAAATACAGAGTGAAGGACTCACTAGAATAGTAGCAACTTATCTTTGAGAAGAGATGTGACGGCTACTCAAATTTGCAAGAAGATGATTACAATGAGGCTCTAAAGTCCCTTTTAACATAAATAAAATCCAAAACCCTAACACCAGAGGATGAAAAGCCAACAGTTTTGTGGACCCCGTTTTGGGTAGTTTGGTGTATCAACTTCCTGGTGGCATAACTTTGGCATATGACCTTCGTTTGGGGAACACGATATCTCGTTGGATAGGTATCATCGAGGATATTAATTTTTTGTGCTTAATAAAAGTCCTAGGCCATCATTGAGGTTCTCAATCCAAAAAAAAATTCATTTAGGCCCTCAAAATGGCCCCGGAAGTTTAGGAACCGAAAACTGCTAAAAATAGTAAGTTGCCAGAAAATTGTTTTGAGACAATTGAAATAGGTGGGTGGCCACTGATATCCTCTTGGATCAATCATCCCTTCTTAGGAAGAAATGGTATCCATTATGTTGAGTTCCCGGGGGAGAGGGAAAAACATTTACTAAATCTGCATCGTGATGAACTGCTTGCCTTGTTGGAGAAGTTGCGTTGCTTAGCTTGTTGAAGGTTGTGACAAACTTGTGGCTAGAAGGGTTGGACCCTTTTAACCATCCTAGCTACATGATATTCATGTGTGCATAAGGAATATTTATTCTTTTTTGCATGTTGACCTGCTTATGTTGGATAGAAGGTGCTTGGACCGAGGATGCAGTGGTTGTAGTGTCCTTTTGTTCACCTTTTGAACAGATTGTGAAGAAGCTAAATTTTGTAGTTTGAGATACTACCTTGCGGCACTGTTTAGGTGGGACAATATTCAGAACTACCTCTAATATCATGTAGAGATGACCCCCCAGAGTAACAATGACACTATGAGGTCGTGACTCATAAATAACATGGCGCTTCCACATATATGGTTGGCCCAAGAGAAAATCATAGATATCCAGTGGGGAAACATCACATAATAACACATCCTTGAAGGGCTCAATGTTGTATGAAAATTGACACTAATGGCTGACATGAAGATCTTGTCCCTGGGGAAGCCACCCGATGTAGTATGGCCATGGGTGTGGTGTTGTCGAAACTCCCAACTATTTGACGACCTCTACTAAGATGAGGTTCTTCTGGCTTTCGATATCAACAATAAAATGTAGTGGGGTCCCCTTCACCCACATATGTGAATGAAAAAGTTGCTTCCCCTCTTTAGGATCTATAGGTTCTTCTGGTTGAATTACTGCGGTCGTGACAATAGCAATGGGGTCTACGTCGATGATCTGTCTTCTACCAATAGTTTTTTAATAATATTCCAAATCAAGGTTCATCTCCTTGAATTTGATATATTCCATCAATGAATTCTTTGAGAGACATTCATCGGTGTTGTGCTAGGGGATTTTATGGAAATCTCACCATTTTCTAGTGTCCTTCTTTGTCTTTACATTACCCTTCTTTTCCTATGGCTTGGACTAGTTTTCTGAAGGCTGTTGTTAGGGACTTGTTTAAAATACTTTGGTTGTTGCATATTTGAAAACATGAACTCTCATTTGTTCTTATGCTTAAATTTTTTCTCGATTGTAACAACATATCAATAAGCAACACCCAATGATGAGATGTCCAGAAAACCCATTTTAGCTTGGATGTATCTATGTTGAGCTCCACGGTATTTCAGAACTAGATTTCGCTCGGAGTCTTTGATACCCAACTTGGTGCATAAGGTATGAAAGGTATTAATGAAATCTAGCACGGATTGTCCCCTCTCTTGCCACAATGTGTTCCATATCATCTACTGATCGTCATAGTTACCAACAAGGTAATATTGTTCCTTGATTGCATCGGCCAAAAAATCCCAAGTGGGCTCAACCCAATATATTCTAGACTCCTCTGTGGAAATTTTTTCCCAGTAAGTTTCCCATAACGTTTTACATGGGGGATATCCTTAAGGAGTGTGAAGGTGATCTTTTCGATGTCGGAGAAATTATGAACAGAGAAATAACCTTCTAGCAGATTTAACAATTTTTCCAGGGCATCCACATCTATCTGTACTTCAAATATGGGAATGTAAAAATTAATTTGTACCTTGAAAGGAGAGGTGCCTACAAAGTGGCCACTTGATGAATAATTTCATGTTTTTATCGATAGGTGTTGAAGGATGTGGGAAAAATCCTCCATCATTTTGTCCCTCTGTTGTGTGAGAGATTGCTCAAACAACAGATTAATAGAATTGTTTTCTCTGTCATTTTTATTTTCTTCTGCCATGGAGGGTTTATTGGGTGTGAGAGAGTTATTATCCTCAAGAGAGACAATCTCTAGACCCAACTTTCTATACTCGGAACTCATCGGGGACATCCACTAGAAACATGATCATGAGAAGCATGCTCTGGTAACATTGATCCAGATTATTTTTGGCAGGAAATGAGAGTGGAGATATAATAAAGAATTTTACAAATATATCTCAGATATCCAATAATATAACATAAATATATTATAGATGCAACCATAAAAGAATAGATATAGTAATAGACAATTTTTGTTAATGAGTGAAATGTACAAAACTGTAGAAATACAGAGTGAAGGATTCACTAGAATGGTGGAAACTTATGTCTGAGAAGAGATGTGACAACTACTCACATTTGAAAGAACATAATTATAGTGAGGATTTAAAGGTATTTTTAACATAAATAAAACCCAAATCCCTTACCCTGGAAGATGAAAAGCCAACAGTTTTCTGGACCCCGTTTTAGGTAGTTTCATGTATCAACTTCACGGGGGAATAACTTTGGCATACGATCTCTATTTTAGGTGAACGATAGCTTGTTGGAAAGGTATCATCGAGGAGATTAATTTTGGGGGATTAATCAAAGTCTTAGGCCATAAATGAGGTTCTTAATCCCCAAAAAATGTCATTTAGGACCTCAAAATGGCCCCGAAAATTTAGGAATCGGAAAAGTGCTAAAAATAGTAATTTTCTAGACGACATTTTTGAGCTAGTTAGAATAGGTGGGTGGCCACGGATATCCACCCAAATCAATCCTCCCTCCCTAGGAAGAAATGGTTTCCATTGCGTTCAATGCATGGGGGAGAGGGAAAAGCGGTTAATGAATCTACATCTTGAGATGTTGCTTCCTTGCTGGAGAAGTTGTGTTTTTTAGCTTGTTGAAGGTTTTCACGAACCTGTGGTTGGAAGGGTTGGACCTTTTTAACTATTATTTCTAAATGATATTCTTATGTGCAGAAGGAATCTTTATTCTTTTTTTCAATCTTGTTGACCTTCTTCTTTTGGATAGAAGGTTCTTCGACCAAGGATGCAGTGGTTGTGGTTTCCTTCTGTTCACCTTTTGAACAGATTGTGAAGAAATTGAATTTTGTAGTATGATATACTACCTTGCAACACTTTTTAATTGGTACAGTAGTCATAAATACCTCTGTTATCCTGTGGAGATGACCCCCAGAGTAACAGTGACACTATGTTGTCGAGTCTCATAAATAACATGGCGCTTCCACATACATGGTTGTCCCAAGAGAACATTATAGACATCCAATGGGGAAACACCACATAATACCTCCTCCTTGAAGGGATGGATTTCGTATGATAATCAACCCTATTTTTTGACGTGAATATCTGAACCTTGGCGAAGCCACTTGATGTTGTATGGTTGCAGGTGTGGTGTTGTTGACAATCCCAACTGTTTGATGACTTTCTAGAGTGGTGGTATCTTATCTCTGAGAAGAGGTGTGACAGATACTCAAATTCACAAAAATATGATTACAATGAGGATTTAAAGGCCTTTTTAACATAAATAAAATCCAAAACCCTAACCCGGGAAGATAAAAATCCAACAATTTTGTGGACCCCATTTTGGGTAGTTTGGTGTATCACCTTCTGGGGAGCGTAACTTTGGCATACAATCTCTGTTTTGGGTGCACGATAGATCATTGGAAAGGTATCATAGAGGAGATTCATTTTGGGGGCTTAATCAAATTCTTTGGCTATAATTATGGTTCTTGGTCCCCAAAAAATGTCATTTAGGCCCTCAAAATGGCCCCAAAATTTTAGGAACTGAAAAACTGCTAAAAATAATAAGTTTCCAGAAGACTGTTTTGAACCAATTGGAATAGGTGGGTGGGAACCGATATATACCTAGATAAATACTTTGGCCTTAGGAAGCAGTGGTCTCCATTGCGTTCAATTCCCGAGGGAGAGGGAAACACGTTTAATGAATCTGCATCTTGATGCGTTGCTTTCCTTGTTGGAGAAGTTGCGTTAATTAGCTTGTTTACTTAGCTAGAAAGGAAGTCTTCATCATTAGGGAACTTGTTTGAAGATGCTCAAGAGGTGGAGGAGAATATCCGTGCATCTAGGAGGATCCAACAGTGGGTTGACTTTGACAATCTGTTTGCACATGAGCAAAACCAATGTCAGTATGGTTCAGATTTTGAGCAGGGAAGTAATGAGTGTGAACCAGATTTAGAACAACGGAAAGCATACGAGCTTATTTCAGATTCGGATCTGAATTCATCAACATTGGCAGAATATTCTAGAGACAGGTATGCTTGTGAAGCTTATGATCAATTTGTAAATCAAGAAGAGCCTATGATGACTGATGATTGCATAATAAATTATATGTTCTCAGCTGATCCTAATCCATGTGATGGAAATCATGTTTTGCTATCCTCTTGTGAGCATTATTCTGATAAGGAAATTGTAGTTTTTGATGATAATGAGTTGATCTCAAGAGGACAAGAAGATGATCAGTTTTCTTGTAGAGGAATAGTCATGGCTGAGCAAGAGGCTGACATAGATGTGCAGCTGTTTCCCGAGGAGCAACATGTTTCTTATCTTCTTTTCAAGGATCCAGTGGCAGTATTCATGGAGTTATACTTTTCAGAGGGCTTGAAAGTTTCAGATTTCTTCAGCTCGCCCATGTTTTCAGGCGAGTATGATTTCTGAAAGGAGTTCTTATTATGGTTGTTACTTTCCAGACATCATTTACTGATCAGTGATAAAGATGAGATTTCTTCAGTATTAAAATTACTTGGATGGTTAATATGGAAGTCATCATTTACTTAACCAAGAGGCAGTATGGTTGGTTAGTGTAGGAGTAGACAGAAGAATAATCTCTTCATATGAGAACTTAGATTTTTCTTTTTTCATATTTTGGTTGTATAAGCAGATAGGCTACAGATAAGCTATAGGCAGGCTGCAGGTTTGCAGAGGAACAGTTGCACAGGCCACATGACTCCATAGCCCAACAGATAAGGCGACTGGAACTACTTGTTCTTGGAACCTCACTGGGAGGATTCCATCCCCGAGTAGGAGCCATATGTTATCTCCTAAAATAGCACTGTCATTTTGTCAAATTTAGGGTAAAAGGAAGAGGTCCAAAAATTTGTTTCTAAATTTTTTTAGGTGTGTTAGATGGTCTACCTTCTAAAAATAAACTTGGAACAAGCATTGGATTTGGTCTTCTCAAGCAAAAGAGAGAATCTCAGGTTCTGGTGGTTTAGGTGGGCCTGAAAAGGGCTCATTAACCATCATATGCAGATCTTTCGGTAGTTAACAGGCTAAATTCCGGGGGCTAGTTAACCACCGAAAGTGTAGAATTTCCATAAAAAACTGCCTTTGGGAAAAATCATTTTTCGCAGCCTTGGAATGTCTGTTTCGCACATTCAAATGGTCGATTGACATATATAGATCATAAGATTTCCAATGGTGCAATTAGATCTGGATTTAGAGCTTAGGAAGGTGATCAAAAGTTCCCCACAAGATCAGTGTTTTCTTACAGATTACCCAGGCTTCTGTTTATTGTGCTTATGTATTTCGCCTTAACAGTTCAAGTTGCTTTCCTCTTGGGGAATCAAGTGATAAGGATATACAGTTAGTTATAATAGGAGTTAGCAACACGATTCTTGACAAAAATTTCATCAAATGGAGAATTCTTCACATGGAACAAATTCTTGTGAAGGTTTAACTGTTCAAGGCAAATTATATTTGAATGTCAAGCCTGTAGAAGAAGTTCCAAAAGTTTTGATTCCAGATTGTCCTTCAAATCTCCCTCTGTCAATTCTTCATCAAATCTTGGCGAGGCACAGAAATTCATATATGATTTGGGATAACAGAATTGATTTTCCCACATGGGTCTTTATTATTTTTAGCCACGAAGACGAATAATCATGGTGATTTCATTTGATTTCTATTTCAAATTCGAATTGCAGTTGGATTTATTAATAATCAATTTGATCTGAAAATCATTGTTTTTTATCACGATCCCATGATTTCCTCATGCCAACTCACACTCAAAAGATCATAATCCCATGATTTTTAAGGGTTGCCAAGTGAAATTCGAGTTTAATTGTTGATTATGGAGCCATTTGTCATCTAAATCAAAGAAAATCCAAGCTGTTGCAATTCTCAAGCAAATCTATTTGCCGCAGATCCGTTTTTGAAATCTATAGGATTTCGGTGGTTAAGAGGCTTAAATTTGACCCTCTTAACCACCAAAAGCCTGTAATGACCAGAATACTTGAAATTTCGCCCAGATCAGGAATTTTCGAATCAGAATGAGATGAAACCTCTTGGAATAGACAGGTGGTGAATTATCAAGTCAGATCTAATGATTACTTTGATGGATAAGGCAAAGAAGAGGTGTTTTAATCAAGTTTGGTACATTTTTCAAAGGAAAAAATATAGGGTTTTTGCTCAACTCAGCAAATTCGAATTCTATCTTTTGGAAGAGTCATCAAACAGCCTTGGGAGGCTAATCTGCACTGCATCAGGACTCTACTACCTCTGAAGACCATCATATGTGGGATTGACCTCATTTTGAGGATCTTTCCTTATTTCTTGAAAATATAGTTTGACTTTCTGTTTTTAGTAAATCAGATCCATTCTTTCAGGATCTAGATAATGCATTGTAAAAGCTATAAAGMTRAARRYAGAAKAGGAACTRRGGGGTTCGAYTTTGAGTTCARCTACACTGCTACTRTAATAGAGACCCTTTCTAATATAGYCAGGCTTAYGARCTTCTTTCATTGGTGTTATCAGACCTTCTCTTCCTTCTYTGTTTTCATGCTTATGAGTGAATGMAATTCTCTGTCTATGCTTATATAATCCATAGGTGACTGTCATCTCACCATCTGATTGTTAGGCAAAGGATCATAGGTGATTATACTAGTTTCTTAGACCCATCATACTTATTGTTTTATATAATGTGTGATCTGGTTTAAGTGATTAGTGTTTTTCTACTTGATATATTATTCGTTCTGATTTCATCTCTTGAAGGCCTTGTGTTGTTTGATATCCCTAGACAATCTTGAACACACAGTCCAGTTAGTTAGATATTCATCTTGATCCGACCCCTTACCCATAATTGAGTTAATTATTCATAAAATAGTTACAAAAAGATTAAGTTACCAGGCATCTCCGATATACAACCTAGGAGAGTTCCCTGGAGTGATAACACCACCCTCACAAATTCCTTTGGAGAAGTGGATGTTGGGTATACCATCAACAATTTCCTGCTTGCTAAGTTGTTTCATATATCTGAAATTTAAATTCCTAAACCTTTCTTTCCATATTCTACTGCTTTCATTAGCATGGGTAAGCAATAATGCAGAATTTGGTTCAATAAATTCAGAAAATGTGTATAGTCTAGATTGATGATTTACCTCACCATTAGAAACCCCAAAATTTATTTGCATGTCATATATATCCATTTCATCAGGTGTGAATATGAATCTCTTTTCAGTCTCATAATTTTTCATCTGAGACACAGAGAGAAGATTGACATAAATTTTGGGAATGTGTAACACGTTCTCGAAGCTTTCATTTGTGATTTCAATTCTTCCTTTGTCGGTGACCTCTACTGGAGATTTTCCCCCCATCATAATAGGAGGACCTTTGCATGCATACAATGAGGAATAAACTTCTTTTGTGGCTTCCATGTGGTGTGATGCACCTGCATCTATGATCCAAGCATTGAGAGAGGAGTTGATGGCAATCAAAGTACGACTAAAATTTCCTTTCTTAAGATTCTAATCTTCTGGCTTATTATTCTTGACACCCTTGGGGATGTGATATCCAAGGTTTTTTTGTTGAATTATTTGGGCCATTTGATCTATCTATTTATGCATACATGTGGATTTTGGATGGAATCCTTTATGGAAGTAAGTGCATTTCTCCCATTTTCTTCCCTTTCCACCTTTGGATCTGGAGGCATCACTGAAGGGTTTTGAGTATCCTTTCCTTCTTTGGAAATCCTTCATCACCCATGGACAGAGGTATCTTATCATATCATCAAATATATCACATGTGATGGAAGGATTATTGTACTTTATTCTTACCATTTCATATTGTTTCACCACCTGAGGCACCTTTTGAATCAGGAACCCCAATAAAACCTAAGTATCCCTTACTTCATTCTTCAATCATTAAAAGAGATGAGCCTAAAAGTATAGAGAGGAAAAAAAGTATTCTTATTACATCATGGACTCATCAAAGTGATAGTTTCATATGCTCTTAGCAGTTTGAGGAAAAAAATTCTATAGGCATATTTCGTAAACATGGATGTTGTGGGGTATTCTACCCTACGGACTAATAAGCTAGGGCTCTAAACTTATACGCAGATCATGACCCTTAAGATTTAACTTTTAACCTTCTACCCAAAATCTCAACCCCTTTTCAAGCAAACAATGGAAGAATCGACT
>SNQJ01S0000110.1:660028-703503 GCA_010110895.2 Picea sitchensis
TCCTGAAGCTTGAGGCAAAGCTAAAGGGTGGGGACAATAATGGACTTGGCAATTTGGCAGAGTTTCTTTGCTATCCTTTTTCCTCCTTTGAATAGTACCCCTACCCCTCCTTTTATAGGCTAGAAGGAGCTAGGGTTTTAGGCAAACTCTCGGCCATGCATGGCGAAGAGTTCCAGTTAACTGACAAAAAGCCTCGTGTCCCGACGAAAACTTTCCTGATTTTTTGCTTTGTTAGGTACCCGCGGGCTGTTTTGGGTTAGCCCACGGATGCCCGCGTGCAGTATAAGGACAGTAAGCGGTTGCCCGCGCCCAGTAAGAAGTTAGGGCGTGGGTTTCTTGTTTTAAATGGTTTTTTGAGGATTTGTTCAGCATGGCTTTGGCTAGGAAGAGGCATGAGTTGGCCTGAGGCCAGGTAAACCTGTACGATGCATTTTAGGGTTATAACAATGGATAGCCAAGAATTTGAAGAAGTGCATGTAGCAATGTGTGAGGAAGAGAAAAAAAAGGGAGAAGAGCCAAAGAGACCCACTGGGCCTAAAAATTCAAGACAACAAAAGAAAAAGAAAAAGTATAAGTTGATTGAAAAAGATAAGGAAGTGGTTGATGCCTTGACTGCTGTAGGAACCCCCATTGCCAACCCCTTGAAAATAACCAATGCAGAATGGGTATAGCCTAGAAGAAGGAGGTCCAAAAGAATCAAGATTCAAAAGAATGAAACCAAGGGGAAGGATCCTCAAGAGGATAAAATAATGAAAGAAGAAAGACGAGTGGAAGGAACCTATAAAACAAAAACTCCTATAGAAAAACTTCTTTATGAAACCTTGTTGGAACTAGATCAGGCCAAGGTTGATTCCATCAAGTGAAAAAGAGTGGCATGAGATAATAAAGGAAAGATGAAAGAGGAGGTTTCTCAAGAGTTGGAGCAATAAATCCAATTTATGCAGGAAAATTTCCAAATTATGACTATGCAGAAAGTAGAAAACAACAAGAAGTTGAAAGTAGAGAACCAAAAATTTCAACAACGTTTGAGTAAGGAAAGAAGAGATCTTCATGAGAAGAGTGAACAAGTGGATACTATGTAAGAAACAATCAAAAAAATATCTGAAGTATCTGAAGAAATGTTGGAATGTAGGCCACCAACCAAAACATACACATTTTTCCTAAAAGAACAGTGGCACAAAAATCAGATTACACACTTGGCTAAGTTTGTAAAATTCAAACCGATTACCCCTTAAGATTTCATAGATGCATATGAGGGTTTTAATATGGAGGAAAGAGATAAACTATGTGAATTATACCTACATAACTTGATATTTCCACACCCCTACCATTGGAATCTTAATCCATATGTGGGGTTTTCCAATTTATGGCCTTTTCATCATGTCTAAGGCATGAGGAAATGAGGGAAGAAGAATTCAAAAAGTATAAGGGAGAAGAAAAACAAACACCCCTATGGATTATATTAAAGGTTTCCAGGCCTAAATATGTCATAAAAAATCATCATAGCCTCTCTTTGGATAAGGATATAACTCCAGGATGGATGTAAAAACAAATGGAAGTAATATCCCATCTTGATGACTCGCTGAGGTTATCGGTAGAGGAAGCAATAAAGGCCTTACACATGAGGTGTCACTCTTTGCCTCATTATTTTTAGATCATAGAACCTCATTCTACCAATACCTTGCAGCTTTCCCTCCTAAGAACACCTTGGTACAAAGAGACTTTGAGGAAAAAGAAGACTAGACGAATTGGGCTAAGGATGAGCCATCCACTTCTTCTCCTTATAACACCTAAGGTTAATCTCAATTCAGAAAAGGAAGAATAAGAATGGTCCAACATTGTGAGGGATAACGGATATCATGATCATCAAGATATCACTATATAAGTGGCATGGGATATGAGACAAGAATTCACTAGGAAACAACAAGGTGGTGAACGACAATAGTTTGTTGAATAACAACAAGACATTGAGAAACAACAACTTGGTGAGCAGTAGAAAAATACTGAGCAACAACAAGGTACAAAACAATAGTAGAAATAGTGAGATCAGAAAGACAATTTTTGATTGCACAAAGGGTATGAAAAACTTTAGTTGGGGGGTGATGATGAGCCTCATTATTGTCCATTCTAAAGGCTCATATTTAGCATACTTTTTCACCATAAAATGACTTAATTTATTCTTTTGACCATATTTAATAGTCATTAATGGGTATTTTGTATGTTTCTTAATGAATGTATGATTGAGGTGGAATTTTGTGTATAATATACCTTTTTTCACTAATGTTTTAGTCAAAAGAAATGTATTCCACCAACCAGGTCAAACTGCAGGAGTCAAGAGTGCCAACCTACAGGGGATTCTGTCTCCTTAAATGAGCTTCCAACAAAATATCAAGGGAAGTTGTCTATACCTGCCTCCAAGAGTGCTCCTTGTGCATTTATGACTACTTCTAATCAACAAAAGTTCAAGTTTATAGATGTAAATGGATGAGATCCATCATTTACTCATTTCTCTCCTTGATTTAGGAAGGGCGGTCAAACTCTCGAGCTATATATAGGCCTCTATTATAGGAGAGAGATATAGAGAATTTTGGAGAAGTATTGTGTGGAGATTTTGTGAAGAATTCTATTGAGAACTCAGATCTCTCCTACTCCTGATGTATTGCTAATATTTATGAAATAAATATGGTTCTTCTTTTAGTCTATTAAGGTTTCTTTTAGGCTCCTTGTGCTTCTTGGGTAGGGCCCATCCAAGAGGGATAAGCAGGAGAAAGAAAATGCCTTGAAGCAATGAAACCTAGTCTTAGGGTTTCACTAAATCTCATGTTGAATGGTGAAAGTTAATTTTTAGATTTTAGAATCACCTTAAATCAACCCACAAAATGTTATATAACACCTTAAATCTCAAGTTGATAGCACTAGAGATTAACAATTAAGCATAAACCATAGGAATAATTTGTCTAGGAAATGAAATAATTCATTCACTTTACACTAGAAAATGAAAGGAATCTAAATAAATCATTTTCTTTGATCCTTTTACCATAAGGTTTCCTTTTAAATAATAAATAATATCTATATATAGGGTTTTTTTGGTCGATTGGTGGATATAGGAATAGTTCCTTTTTTTTAATCTAATTAGGGCTTATGGGTTCAAAAAATATGCCCCTGTAAAAATTGGTCACTTATATATGACGTATTAGGATAATATATTATAAGCCTAAGGGTAGGATGATTTCTGACCTAATTCAGATAAGTGAAGAGGACCAAGGCCCTACAATAAGGGATTCCTCAAAAGAAAAAACATTTACCAACACGATCAACTATAACTTGAAAAAAATACTTACAACCCTTGACAACGAACCAAGAGGAAAAACAAAGCACTGGATTAAGCACTTACCCAAGATGAAAAGAGAAAAATGAAGCAACAACCACTAGAATATCTCCTCTCTAGGTGGTATTGTAACCCCTCAAATGGATTGATCTTGAAGTCTAGTAGAAGTATTGAATCACCATAACAAATATTTAATGCACCAAGAAGATAACCAACAAAGAGAAAGCTCCAAGAGTTGAAACAAAAACCTCAAAAGGAGGATCTTCTATTAATTTTAGTCACAAATGATATCCAGAAATTCATGATAATTTGGATTAAGAGGAGGACTTGCATTTATAAAGGAGGCTTTTGCATCCTTCTCATTCTTTATTAATTGTTTCTCCCTAAAATTATCTTAGGAGACTAACACAATAGAATTTTCATCCACACAAAGAAGAAGACTAAGTCAATACAAATTCAATTGATGCAACATGTAAATAAAACCCTCATAGGAGGACAACAACCCATAGAATAGGGGTTAATTGCTTCATTAGCTCAACATTCCAAGGGAAAAATGTAGTCAAGGCCTCAAATTATGTTGTAGATGCATCCCAAGCAAGGAAATGTCCAATTTCTCACCTCATAATATGGAATGACCTCATGGAAGGAGTAATAATGGCCTCAAAAGGTGGAATACCCCTCAAATAATCCCCATAAACCCTTGAAATATGTCTCCAAGGAATACACATGTTCATATCTAATGTCAATGAACCTCCATTAACCATGGAAGTGAAACTCCAAGTCAAAAATGGTCAGTAGGGCTACTGGCCTTAGGTGCTCAGACTCGTACAAGGTCAATGGGGATACCTGCCTTAGGAGAACTAATAATCATACAGGAACTACTATCCTGAGGATATCTTTTAAGATAAATTTATCGTTGTATCCTATGGATTCTGGCCTGGGTGTAACTGCCTCGATTGCTAATATGGGATATTGTATATGGTATTTTATGGTTGTGTTCCATAGTGCATTGTACAAGATATTTTATGGTTGTTATGTTCGACACATTCCTCTGTGTATAAAGAAGGAGGACAATAACCTTTCCTTTGATTTATTATGGAAGATTATGGCTAAATGGGTCATAAAACCCCCAATGGCTAGTATGATGTGCAAAAGAGTGGGTCGACCCTCAAATCATGCATAAAATATCTCAAAAGGTGATGAAATATGACGGTGTTGAAGAATATTCAACGTGGCGTGTGCATAGGATGTCCACGTATGCATAAATTTCCCAAATATCACTTGGAGGATGTGAGCAATTGTTATTGGATAAATCAGTGAATGCAGACATAAACTAATCTCCCTAGATCCACCTGGTCTAGAACAAAACAAGACAGGACGTGACGCTTTCCCTAAGTTACTATCATTGAATTTACTACTAAAGAAGGAATGGATGACATACCTTTAGATATCGCTTCCTTATATCTTTGTTGGTCCTGCTTCGCTCCGGTGCTCTTGTGAGATCAGATATGCAATGACACAAACCAACCAAAGTGAAAGCAACAATAATAGGTTCAATGAAAACCTAAACATGTGATCATGGAGTCATGTAATAAAATTCTAATGATTTTATGGGAAAGAAACATTTCATCGTATTATATTAAGTAAAAGTGGAAGATACAACCAAATTGCCTTGATGTCGCAAGTTCCATTTTAGTGGTCCTTTGTTCCAACACACACATACACTTGCTCTGAATTTGTATGAAGATGGTCCACAAAATCTTGATGGACAAATGGATACCTAAAGCATCAGTTGCAAAAGGATCCTTCACACATTCTTCAGCCTATTATTTCAACAATTCTTCGCTTAATCTTGCTTAACCATTTCCATGAGAAACCCATCATTATATACGAGAATGTGAAGTGGTTAAAAGGATGAGGATGATCCCACCAAATCAGAGAAGTCGGTAGGATCACAACCATACAGACACCACCTCACATTCTAGAAGATTCTCCTTCTAGAACCTTCATGAACTTCTTCCTTTCATTAGCTTCAAAAGCCGTTGCACCTTGCCTACATAGCAACCTATAGAAACCCCGTGGGCCAAGTATAGAGAAGCCTGCAGAAATAAAGGATTTCTGCACTATGTACTATTGTCAGTCTGTGACATCATTCAAAAACTATGCCTTGTAGGGGAAGACCTCAGTCATTTTCCTCATGTAAAATATTGTTTTGAGAGACTGAACACATGCTTGTAGAATCATCATTAGAGTGAAAAAAATAATGTGTAACAGAATGCCCCCCAAATTATGAGGCTAGAATTCGTGACAGCCGAAATACTTTGTAAAATGTGTGTGTCTGTGTCGGGAACAAGGAGAGAACCAATCGGGAACCTGCAAACAATCAAGCATCTACACAATATTATACCATTTCTAAGGTAGGCATTCCCATTCTCAGAATACAAATGATTTGAATCATAAATGTCAGTCATGGCCACCAATTATACACCGTGGATCCATGTCATCAAGATGATACATAGCCATCGAGAATACACTATGGATCTATGTGTTAACAAACTTGAAATCAGGACATAGCCATGAGACATACAAAGTGGATCTATGTGTCAATACAAATCGTAAATACTCCATCACAGCCTGGACCAAGATGATGAGATCCAAGTTCTTCAATCCCATCTTTCATAAGTATGAATCTAGCCATGCAATTATAGGTGTTGAAGTCGAACATGGTAGAAACCACTTGATTACCAGTCATTGATGAAAACCATTAACAAGTGCAAGGGAAATCACCATTGATGTCAATGACTCCCAAGGTACTTTAGTACAATCCAATGAATGTGAATAAATGAGTTGAATTCAAACACTCGATCAAATCTTCCGATCAAGGACCAATGATTTGAATCCACTATCGAAAGAGAAGAAACCTGCCATTGAGGCATGTAGGCTCTAAGGTACTAAATGATTTCTAAGTCTTTTTTCTGGATGATGAGTTGAAGTCAACAAGAAAAGACTCGTCACAGGAGGGCCTTGATGTATCCCCCATCAATGACATGAAATAAGTAACAGATTTAGGGTAGATCAAAGTATGAAAATGATTTAAAACTAACATGAGGAAGGCTGGCATGGTAGGAATTGACAATTGCAGATCACCGACTCAATAGAGGGATTTTTTGGACTTCTCTTGAACATGTGAATGATACAACAATGTTCTTGGAAACATTGACTCAAAGACGACCCAAGATATGAACTTGCAAAAAGTCAGATGAGAGACAAATGGATTTCCCAACCCAGATTCAAATGATGAAGGGGGGTGTCATGCTCAAGAGCAACTATTACTGCCACTAACACAAATACAATGACACATTTCTTTCCCAAATTCCCCCCCACCATTTATGGTGAGTACCTCTTTATTTTTATGCAAGCTTGAGGAGGATAACATATGCTTGTTGATAAAAGTTCATCCTTTGGATGAGTCCCTCAGAGTATGTTTAACGAACCCTAAGAAGGAGTGGTTTGATCCCATATGTGTCTTTCGATGTTTGTTTAATGAGCCAAAAGATAGGAAACTCAGGGGTTTTTCATGTTTTGAGAGTCTAAAAAACACTTAAAGAGAACTATCATAAATCAGTTCGATGGGACTGAAAAAGTGGTAAACTATCGCCCATCAAATGTTTTCTTCAAATATTTTTATGAGCACGAAAAGAACAAGGTCGTTCGGCAATATTTTCGGTTTTATGGAGCGTGAATGAGCTTAAAGGACACTCCATGAGTTTCACTTTTCGTGTTACCATGATGAGTACGAAAAGAAGACAAAAGTATACTCGGTTGTTTTCTCATTGATTTTCGAGCAAAAGAATGAACAAAGACTAGGCTCGACGTTTTTATGAAAAACCCTAAAAAGTACTTGTACATGTGAAAAATATAAAAACAAATCACGAAAAATCTCCATATGTCATTGTTCAGGATTCCAATTCTTCTATTTGCAAGAAAACAAAATAATCACGAGACCATTAGACCTTTAGGTTTTTGATAAAATGCATTTAAATAATATAAAATATTAATTGAAAAAGTAAAAAGTTAAATAAATAGGAGTAAAAAATATTTTTACTATTTCATTTGCATTTTGCCCAAAACTTGCCTAGAAACCTTGTTTTTACCTCAGACTTCGACTGTCGATTGCGGGAGGCACGGGTGACCATTCAACGAATGGATTCCATCAAAACAGTAATCTCCTTGTCCTCTTGATTTTCATTGGATTAAATTTCATTTTCATCAGTTTATAATGGCTTCTTGAGTTAAATTTTTGGTCAGTAAGCACGCGTTGGGGTCGCCGCAGGTGACCAGTATTGGGACCTTTGGAAATCAATGATTTTCGCAGGTACCTTGTGGCTCACCTACGAAAACCTCACACTGTGTAAAATCTCTGCCCACAGCAGCCAAAAACCAAAAAATCTTTATATGAATTTAGCCAATAGAAATTTCCAAAGCAGAAAATGAGGATGGTAACTCCCTTTTATTGTCCTAATGTAGGTATTTGATCATAAAAATGTTGGAGTAGAGGGAGAGGGAGCACGAAGATGATGACAATGATTCTTTGAATGACCCAGGCACTATGAATTCCCTCCGGCAATGTAGATTACTGAAATTTTTAAAAATCCATGGCATGAGAACCCAACTGAGGCTACCGAAGTATCTAGTCCACATGTGGGATGTGGACCGGCAAGTGTTTCATGTGTGTGCCCACGTACTATCCTTAGATATCAAAGATATCTATTTCTTGATGGGTTTATCTCATCTTGGGTCTCATGTGACTTTGATAGGAGGTAGAGGTGGTGGTCTACCAATGAGCGAGTATCTCCATCGATACTGTGATCCTAGGGCAAAGAGACGGAAGGGAAAAGTTTCCATCAAGGGTGTCTGGGATTTACCCCTCCGAACTGTTGTTTTTACCATTGCACCTATGGCAGGGAGTGAATTTCCTCACATGGCCCTCCAAATCTATTTTTAATATGTAGTGGAGTGCATGGAACTTAGGGTGTTCAACTGGAGTGACGAAGTCCTTCGCAGCATGAAGACACAACTAACAAAATGCAAGAAAGGGGACCTGAAGAAATTTGGGTATGGATCTATTTTGGTTTCTTTATTTTTAGATAGGGTCCCCCATTTACGTTTACAGTTAGAGTGGGGCATACAGGTCCCACGAGACCCAAGGATGAAGAGGTGGTGCAACCTCATGGCTCGACATGTAGCGGGCTCCATCATCAAATACAATGATGCATTCTTTGTCTGGTTGAGGCCTTATATCCTGATGGTGGGCAATTATGCATATGTCGGGTTGGATTTCATAGGCAACCTTGACTTAGTTATATCTGAGGGATTTCAGTGGAGAGACACAGGTAAGAAAAACGTTTTGTTTTTATGATGTTTTTTTTTTGTGAATTTAAAATATAAGATGTTTTTTATGCTTTCAATCCGATGACTAATCAAATTTTTTTGACAATGTAGATGTAGGGTCAATTGGCCTCTGGGTACATCCCCTATTTAGATACGAGGGGAAGCAGCTATGGTAGCAGGATGGGATGATGGAGACTATGAGGTAGTCGATCAGAACCTAGAGGGATTGACCATAGATATCCCAGACATTTCCATCGGTGAAATTCCGAGATGCTATTAGCGTCATACTGTAGGCGTATCTGGTTCACTTAGTTGACTACTATGTAGGGTAGCATGGGAAGTAGTGTGATACTGTGAGAAACATCCTTGATGGCATTTTGTAGAATCCATGAGCTTCATATTTTGATATTTTGGTCTTTGGATGGAAAACCCTTTTTTGTAAAACACTTTTATAGTTATATATATACATGAGGCTTCTATCGACTTACTTGCTTTAATGTGAATTGTGATTGGATTTACATGTGTCTCAATTTTTTTTCTAACACATAATTAGATAATGCATCTGTTAATGTATTTAGACATCTAGGAATATGTTGATATTCAATGTAATCGAAATAACGTTCCAAGAGGCGAATTCGTAGATATACCTGTAACAAAGTAGGACTTCAGAGAACATAGACATTACTTAGTTGTAGTACCACTAACTATGAATCAATCCATACAACTAGGTGACGGATTCCAAGTGAAATAGCGTCGTTCAAAAATTCAATGACTACACTATATTCCTCGATATTGTTAGTTTCATGACTGAGGAAAACACTGTGTAGACTGATTAAATCATTCGTAGGTGAATATATTTCCCAAGCAGTGGATGCCAAGTTCTAAGTACTATGAATAGCGTCATCGGAGAAGCTAATGTGGGGTAGCGAAGACACCAACATATAAAAACCAATAACAATGAAAGGTAAACAGCTGGCGGTCGAAACCAAATAAAGAAAAATCACACAAATGTATGATACAGTAAAAATACAAGCACTCATGCAAAGATAACCTAAGCATAGTACTTCTTCAAGTAAATCCAATTTATGGGTTCACTCAAAGGAATGCCATCATAATCTACTAACTCATAGGCTCTCTTATCCATCACTTGTTTGATGATATAAGGGTTGTGCCACATAGCCTTGAATTTTCTAGGCCCTAGTAAATCAAGATCTTGTTCATAGAGGAGAACTAGATCACCTTCGGAGAAAACACACAACTTGACATGCTTTTCATATTGGGATTTTACGTGTTTCTTCTAGGTTTCAATAACCAGGGTGGCATCACGACGGGTTTCATCTAATTGCATCAGATACAATAGATGTTCTTCCTTGGTAGAGGTGTTTGGGAGAATTTCGACGACTAGCTTCAACGATGATATCTCACATTGAATCGACAGAACAATTTCGATACCATACACCAACTGAAAAGGCGTAAATCCTATGGCAGACTTCACGGATGTTCGATAGGCCCATAATGATGAAAACAACATTGTGTGCCAACTTGTCTTGTGAATTCCTATTATCTGTCGAAGCATAGTGATAATAACCTTGTTTATCACTTCAACTTGTCCATTCGCCTATGGATAGTAGGGGGTTGAGTTTTCATGTTGAAGGCCCAACTTTTCAGTAAGCTCGAACATCATAAAATTTTGAAAATGGCTACCATGATCAGTGGTGATAGCTTGCAAGATTCTGAATCATGTGATGGTATGATTGAATATGAAAATTGTTGCAGTGTTTCCGGTATTATCGAATGTAGGCATCGCCTCGACCCATTTTGTGAAATAATCCATGGCTATGATGATGTATCCATGCCCCCCGACCGAGTGAGGGTTACATGGCATGAAATCAATGCCCCATTTTGCAAAAGGCCCAACGGAAACTACAAGGTGTAAAGGAGAAGGATGAGATATTATATTGTTATTATACATTTGAAAAGCATGACACTTATGGATGACAGATATACAGTCTTTAAACAAAGAAGGACAAAAGTACCCTTTTCGTAAGATCTTTTGGGAAGTGGCATACCTAGACATATGACCACCTGATTCAGATTATTTTCGGCACGAAATGAGATCAGAGATATAATAAAGAAATGCATAGAGATATCGAAGGTATTCAATAATATAACACAAATGTATCATATATGAAAACATAAACACAGATATACAGTAATACACGATTTCTATTAATGAAAGAAATGTACAGAGACTGTAAAAATACAGAGTGAAAGACTCGCTAGAATGGTGGCAACTTATCTCTGAGAAGAGATGTGACAGCTACTCGCATTCGCAAGAAGATGATTACAATGAGGCTATGAAGGAATTTTTACAATAAACCAGAATGCCAAAAACCCTAGACATCCAAAAACCTAACCCTAGGAGATGAAGCACCAAAAGTCATGTGGGCCCCGTTTGGGTAAGTTGGTGCATCAACTTCCCGGGGTCGTAACTTTTGCATACGATCTCCGTTTTAGGTGTGTGATAGCTAGTTGGAAAGGTATCATCAAGGATATTCATTTTGGGGGATCAATCATGCCTTTGTCTATAATTGAGAACCTATATCTCAAAAAACCTTCATTTGGACCGTCAAAATAGCCTTGGAAGTTAAAACCTGCTAAAAATAGTAAATTGCCAAAATTGTCAGAAAACTATTTTGAGCCATTTGGAAAAGGTGGGTGGCCACTGATATCCACCTGGATCACCACCACATGCTCCACAATGTATATCATTTAATGATTTCTCAGCCTCATCGAAGGTGAGATAACGTCGAAAAATAGAGCCAACACCATGGCGATAGAGTGTGTCAACAAGAATGATGTATTGACAGGCTTGATACCATATGCGATGACGGTCTGTAATAGAGAGTTTGGGCCAGAAAGTTTGAGTCTGGAGATAAATGATAATATTTCCATACCAAGCGTCATCAAAACTGATTAGAAAAAGGGATTCATCGGGCAAGGAATCCTCAACCACATTTTCTGTCTCAGTGGAAGGAAGGTCATATATCAATTCGAAAAATACCAAAGATTTCTTAGACTTAGTGCATTCAAAATCTAAGTCGAACTCCTGGAGAATCATTATCCATTTGGAGTATTTTCCCCTTAGCAATTGGCGTGTAAGGATGTGATGCATCGGGTTGCAATCGAAAATGACAGTGGTCTTGCGTAATAGGATATAGTGATGAAAATGTTGGACAACTTGAATAGCTGCCAAGGCCAGTTTTTCCACATGTAGGTATTTGGCCTTGGTAGTCTTGAGACTCTGACTCAAATAATAAATTACATGTTCATTGTGAAAATCGTCCTCTTGGACTAAAACCATGGCAATGGTAGAATCTAAAGCGGCGAGAGAGAGGAAATAGTCTCGACTGTAATCTGGTGGGAAAAGCAGTGGTGTCCTTGTTAGGGAGAGTTTCAAAGCTTTGAAGGCTTTGTTGGCAGTCTCGCCCCATACGAATTCGTAACCCTTCTTCAACAGTAGAGTAAATCCTAGCGTTAACGCAACGTAGTTGGGAATGAATCGACACAAAAAGTTTTCCTTCCCTTGAAAACTTTGGAGTTGGCGTAAAGTAGAAGGAGGAGGTAAATTAAGGATGGCCTCAACCTTCAAAGGATCCACCCTAATTCCATTAAGTGACATACTAAAACCTAGAAGTCGGCTATACTCCACACAAAAAACACATTTGTGTGGGTTTAAACGTATACAGTAGTAATGACAGTGAAGGAAAATGGATTGGAGATGGGTCGGGTGGTCTTGGTGACTTATGGAATGTGCCGGTAAATCATCAGGATACGTTTGTACGATGTGCTTGATATCATGAAAATCATAAGACATGGCACGTTGAAAAGTCACATCAACGTTCTTCAAACCGAAAGGTAGTTTCCGGTAGGTGAAAGTACCCCAAGGACAAATCAAAGCAGTTTTGTGTTGATCTATGGGTAAAATGTTAATCTGATTATATCCGGAGAAACCATCCATTAAAGAGAAGATTTATCTTCCTGCACAATCGTCGACGATATGGTCAACGAAGGGGGTTGTAAATTTGTCTGTGGGACAAGCTTTATTAATATCCCTATAATTGATGCATACATGGATCGTGCCTTCTTTTTTATTAACCAGAACTAGATTGGGTACCCAATCAGTTAAAGCCATAGGATAGATAAAGCCAGCCTTGAGAATTTTTTCAACTTCAAGTTTGATAGCAGCGGCTTTACGAGGGTGGATGGGGAGAAGTCTCTTTTGAACAGGTTTAACATCCAGGTAGGTCTTAATTTCATGTACAATGATATCAGGTTCAATAATCGACATCTCTTCATAACTCCAAGCGAAAACGTCACAAAATTCTTTAAAAATAGCTTTATAATTGATGACTTCGTTATCGGAACAAGCGGCTCTGATGTGAACATTTTAACAAATCCAGGTTTAATAGATATGTCAAGAGGAACAATGGGTGAAATATTACTTAGGTTCCCTTTGTAAATAACATCGTGTGTTGACTCAGGAATAGAGGAAATTAAAACAACAGTCGACGGATTCGAAATTCGTTGGTAACTCTCTAAAGTGTAATGTTGAACCAACGAAGGTGGTATATCGTCAACTTTATCCTTTGAGGAAGAGTAATCTTTGGCCTGAGTAGTAAGCATAATGTCATTCTTTTTCGAATCACCAGTACACATAAGGACATAGGAAGTGGTGGAAGGAGAGGGTTGGTCATGAATGACCAATTGGGTCTGCTGTTGAGAAGGGAAAGGTTGGGACAAAACGACAAGTGTGGGAGGCGTTGTGGTCCCTTGAAGGAATTTAGTAACCTCAACATGTCTTGGGAAATATTTTGTGTAGTGATCATCACCACAGATAAGGAAAGGGTATCGAGGTTAGCGCTTATCCTTATCATTAGTAGGCTGCATTTTGGATTTCTCAAATTGCGGATTACTTTTATCCTGCTTATTCTTAGCCTTTTCTTTTTTATATTTATTTTTTCTGGCAGGGCTAGATTGAATAGAGTTAACCTCTGAAGTTTTATCGGTGGAAGGAGTAGGAGTCGAAGCATTTTTAACATTAGAAGCAATATATTTGGGATTGGGTGTAGAGGCTTGCGTAGATTGAGGTTGACCATTGAAAGTGCCAATCACACCATCAGCTGTATGAGAAGCAACAGGGGTAGTTGAGGTAGCGGTGGTAGAAGGACAAGGAGCATCAGGGAGAAAGTCGTAAAGAGTACCCATTTGCGAATAAACGAGATCGAGGTACTGAGTGCAACTAATCGCTTGTTCTTCTGTGACAACTCCACCCATGGAAATGTCACGAGAGATTTTATTCATGAATTATTTCATGAACCATTCATCCAATAAATGATCGGGAAGGTCGAGTTTGATCAAACATCATCTTTGTCTCCACTCATGGTTGTGATCAGAGATATGAGTGGCTGAATTCTGCTTGAAGGACCTCAAAATCTCAGTTCTTGTTTCATAGTAGATTGGCAGTTGGTAATGTGTGAGGAAATCCATGGATAAGGTATTAAAGTTGGTGAAGAAACCTCATGGTAATTTTATATACCACTTTTCAACCGAACCCGTAAGATTTTTTTGGAAGATTTGTAACTGAATGGAGTCGTCCATCAAAGAATTTGATGAACACAAAAGGTGAAAAGTTATGACATGGTTGTTTGGATCTTCTCTCGGTTTACCGTGAAATTTTGGAATGTCATATGGTAGCTTGGCCTTTATAACAGGCCAATGGGGAGAATGTAGGATAGGGTCATTCAAGATTCTAGACAAATTGGGTAGATCCAAAGTGGCTAAAAAGGGTAACTGTCTATTCACGTCAGGGTATTGGTGACATTGGGGAGGGAGTCCCATCGGTATACCAGTAGGACCGTAAGAAGTTTGTATGTGAGGCGAAGGTCCTAATAGATTCATACGTGAGTGTGGAGGAATGTATCCCATAGGGTTGTACTGATTAGGGATGTTCCCTTGGAAAGAGACACTAGAATGAATGTTCGAACCCCAATTGGGATTGGAAGAACTGAGATATGACTGGCCCGAACTATTGGGTATGAAAGAGCTAACTTGAGGTTGTTTCCCACAAATGATTATGGATTTACCTGGATGAGAAGGTTCTAATACTAGGCTAGTGATCCTGGTATGTTCTATCCATAGGGTGGGGTATAACCTCTAAGCGGGGGTTGTTCTCCAAGCGAGGGTGGTGTTCCAATTTGGGTGTCACCCCCAAATTGAGTTTCCCCCCCAGTGTTATATTTCCCTCCAATGAGAATCTGATAACCAAAAGTGAATGATGGAGTAGAGCCTCCAATTGGATTGGAGACACTTGCGCCAAATCATCGCATAAAATGCAGATAAGACACTCTGGAGGGGACCTGGGAAGGTGTCGGGATGAAACCGGAAGAAACATTGTACCCAAGAGGAGTAAAAACTCTAGAAGCTCCAAATGGAAATTGGGTAGGAATAGGTATAGAAGTATTTAAAGCATTGTACCCATGAGGAAGAGACAGGATAGGTATAGATGAAAGTGGTTTACCAATGGGATCTTGGGTAGCCACTGTATTCCCAATGGGACTAGTCGTAGCATGTGGGACCATTGTGGAATGGGCTATCTGAAGAGGAATGGTCAAGCTAGGACCAACGGACTGTGTGTCTGAGCCAACGAAAAGATAGAAATTTGTACTAGGAAAGAGATCTAGAGGTATCGTGTAGGTAGCAGACGTTTAGGGCAGTTCAAAGACGACAATTATATCAACACCTACTCCCAAGCCATAAAGGTCCTGCACTGTAGCCGGGGTTTGAAATATGTCAGTGGTCCAAAAGGGATCCTAATTTTTTGAGCTGGTAAGAGGTCTAGTTGGTATTCCAGAAGTGTCAACAACAATTTCTCTAGATGAATTTAATCGGAGAATACATCTCTTGTATCCAGGAGGTATTCAGAAAGAGTCTAGAGAATTGGAAACAATTCAGAAATTGTCTACAGAGTCAGTTATTTCCGCTTGTGAAGGTATGTTTTCTTGGACCTCACTCTGTTGAGGAGATTCCTCCGGTGGATTATTAGGAAAGGGTTGAGAACCTTCCAGATCTTCTAGGGGTAGTCCTTGAATCCTACGTGAACGACGTGGAGGGTCAATGTTGGTTGAACCAAATATTTTATGAAAAACATCGATGGCCAACTATAGAAACAAACAACACTCACTAATAAAATCTAGGAATCAAATCAAGAAAACAAAACCTTCTTATTTTAGAGTCACTAGTTGGCGATGAAATCCAACTTCATGAAGTCAATACAAGAAGGGGATAAGATAGAGTGGGTGGAAAAGTTATGTTGACGACATGCTTAACAGAATTACACCCTGGTGCAAGCTCCCACACATAATCATGGGTATACCCTCCAAGAAGCCCGACTGAGTTTGGCCAACATTGATTCTAGGTACCGTGAAGAATTGCCCCTCCATAGTCACCTCATGTAAGACCCTAAGAAGATAGGCAACAAAGGCTACCAAGAACAATAGTTTTGCCTGGGAAAACAATCAACAGTCTGATCCATGCACAAAGGCAGGGTATCTATCCCGAAATCAACTTGAGAGGATTCCACTCATCATTGTGGGTATACCATTCAAGGGACCCCCATAATGCACACAATATCTACACCGATACCAACAAAGCAGGGTGAGTAACTCTGCCAATCTCAATGTGACCTCATGTTTTACCCTTGCGTGAGAAGGGCTTCCCAGGACAAAATTTTGCAAATGGATTTGAACACTCCCTATCATAGGATGCTATTGTGTGCTTTGTGCTTTGGAGAGTGTGTCTCACAGCCTATTCCAAAGCTCTAGCCTAGATAATGTTGGTGTAAAAGGTCCCTAGAAAATAAAAGTTACTAATTTAATTTTAGATTTCACAATGTTTTTTAGAGGTTGTTGTTTACACAAGAGGGAGACGGGAAAGAAATCAATGTTGTGTAATACTTTGACCCAATAATATGCAAATATAACTGAATGATGCAATATTTCATTCAATGAAATATATCTACAGTAGGGAGAAGGTATTTTTCTAGAATCATGTAAGCTATGAAATGTACTTTCTTTTTCTTGAATGAACACAATTGAAAACAACCATAAACAATGATATTTATCAATTTTATCTTCTTTTGAATGCAAAAAAGTTTCTTATGTATGATTACTTTAAAATAATAAGTGAGGTTAAGTCTTCCTTTCCAAAACCAAAACAGGGATATAATGAAGAAAGGACAAGTAATCAAAGAAAATTGATACACTTAACACGCACCCAAATTAAACTTTCAATCAAGATAAAAGAAAAAAAGACAAGAAAGTGTTTCATCAAATGTAAATGAAAAATGACTTTCCAATCATCAAGCAATCCAAAAAATGTAATCAATCCAAAACTTTAAATCCAATCAAAAGACCTTTAATCAATCAAGCACTCAGATGTGAAATCGACGATTATATCCTTGTTGATAAAAATAAAGAGGAAAAACTAAAAAAATGACTAAGAAAGGTGTTTGATCTGCGAAAACCAATCGATAGCAAGTTTCAAACTCAGAAATCAGTCACATACTGGCATTAAAGTTCTTCTCAATTGGATAAAGAAAAACTGGGCATCAAAATATGACAGGACCCAAACCAAAAAAAATTATAGATGTCGTCGCAACCTAGCAATAGATTGTAGTGTGTAAATCAAAGGTTTCCATAGGTTAGTTGTGGGTAGGTTGCAAAAAGTACGCACTGGGACAAACAGTTAAGGTGTGGAAATCAAAAGTTTATGTAGGTTGTGAATGGGTACAGTGCAGAAGTGTATGTAAACAAAATAAATTTGGAAAGAGGTCAAAGGGTTTAAGTGAACTTTCAAATCCAGAGGGTCTGGATGGATGCCCCACAGACTCAGAGACTAAAATAAAGTGAAGAAAGGTAGGATAAAAGTAAATGGCCAACAAAAAACCACAAACAAGTCATATCCCCAGTGGAGTCGCCAATTTTGTTATTGGATAAATCGGTGAATGCAGACATAAACTAATCTCCTTAGATCCACCTGGGTCTAGAACAAAATAAGACAGGACATGACACTTTCCCTAATTTAATATCATTGAATTTACTACTAAAGATGGAATGGATGACATACCTTTAGATATCACTTCCTTATATATTTTTTGTTCCTGCTTCACTCTGGTGATCTTGTGATATCAGATCTGCAATGACACAAACCAACCAAAGTGAAAGAAACAATAATAGATTCAGTGAAAACATAAACATGTGATCAAGGATTCATGTAATAAAATGCTAATGATTTTATGGGAAGGAAACATGTCACCGTATTATATTAAGTAAAAGTGGAAGATACAACCAAATTGCCTCGAAGTTGCAAGTTCCCTTTTAGTGGTCCTTTGTTCCAACACACACATAAATTTGCTCTGAATTTGTATGAATATGGTCCATAAAAGCTTGATGGAAAAATGGAGACCTCAAACATCAGTTGCAACATGATCCTTCACACAGTCTTCAGCCTATTCTTTCAACAATTTTTTGCTTAATCTTGCTTAACCTTTTCCATGAGAAACCCATCATTATATAGGAGAAGGTGAATTGGTTAAAAGGATGAGGATGATCCCACCAAATCAGAGAAGCCAGTAGGATCACAACCATATGGACGCCACCTCACATTCCAAAAGATTATCCTTCTAGAACCTTCATTAACTTCTTCCTTTCTTTACCTTCAAACGTCGTTGCACCCTGCCTACATAGCAGCCTGTGGAAACCCCACGGGCTACGTATAGAACAACCTGCAGAAATAAAGGAGTTTTGCACTGTGTACTACTATCAGCTTGCGGCGTCATTCTAAAAACATGCCTTGTAGGGGAAGAAATCAGTCATTTTTATCATGTAAAAGATTGTTTTGAGAGCCTGAACACATGCCTGTAGAATCATCATCAAAGTGACCAAAATAATGTGTAACAACAATGCCTTGGGATACATGTACGACCTCAAGAGCTGTGAGACTACCTCAGGAAACATGAATTAAGTCATCATATCCAAAATCATCTATGATAGTACATGGCCAAAGTGTGATTAATACATTGGGAAAGGATCCATGCTTAGGCATAAAATAAGTGTGTTGTACATAGGCATGAAAACTTTTACATCATATACAAAAGGGGTAAGAGAGACTAGTATCTCCCCTAGATCATGTGGTATAATAGATACAACTGAAGATGATTGCATACCAACTCGAATCATAAATGATCGATATGATGAAGAGTTACCAACATCAAGGGGAAATTGACCATAACAATAAAAGAAAAACCTATCTTAACATGGGGACTAAAAGGATGGGCCATGGATGACAACATGGGGTATGGAGATACTACATAGGAACCCCAACAAAATGTAGAATATCTAAGCATCGTACAATATAATACATGAGTGAAAATACAACCAAACTTTTGTCTCATCATGATACAATAAGGCACGCAATCTGCTCAAAATATGATCCACATACGACGGAAAAATATAGGGTACATTGAGGTGAACCTGAGGTGTAACACCAAGGATATAATTACCTAGGACAAAGTATGAAAAATACATGGGGACGTCCATACTTAGGCATAATATATGTTTGATTTCTAGGTATGACAACCTTTACAATACATGAACAACACTTTAAATTTACATAAGGGTAAAATGAAAAATGGCACGGGTTCCCTAAGTCATGTGTCCTAGTAGACCCACTCCAAAACTCCCATGGATCCTGCTCGACTATAAATGGCCTCTATGAGATAGTTAGTATGATCCATAAGGGAAGGGACTATCTTGAAATGGGGACTAAGAGGACATGGCATGATGAACCAAAAAGGGTCTATAGAAACTAGCTAGATCAAGAAAGCACTTTACATTGGTCACTGAGCATAGCCTAGTACAACACATGAAATATAATGGTCACACTTTTGGATGATCATAATACAATAATACAAATCATCATGATGAAAATTCTAATCATGATAATCTATTCTCTAACATGATTAAGATAGGCATGGGATTTTCTCATATGCTAGAATATATATGGCGAAGAAAATGAGGTACATTGAAGTGAAACTAAGGGGTAACAATTGGCTTCAAATTGGGGACATGTTCTCTACATGAGAGTGCATGAGAAATCCATAATTTTCAAAAGATATTATTCCTAAAACATCCTCACCAAATAGGCATTAGATGTACATGGAGAGGGAGAAAGAAACAAGTGAATTGTCCCTTCTCAAGACAAAATTAATTCAATGATTGAAATGAATGTGGAAACTAGTTAATAACATCATATCTCAAACGAAAAACATATAGCATGTCAACATAATCTTAACTTTATTCCCAAAAAAATTAGAATGTGGAAATCAATAGAGTAAAAGGAACAAAAGTAAAGCAATGCTTATGCTAAAGACCTAATGCATTGTGATTTATTCTCACATAATAGAATAAACATGTTAGGTAAAACAAAACTTCCAATGTAACCATTTGATGAATTTGTCAATACCATGAAATTCACCTTTGTTCTTAGTCACATACCAAAACAATGAAACATCATGCATCAAGTAAACATATGACAAAATTTACTTTACTCCTTGGAGAAAAACTAAAGTAGGATTGTGATCATGATGTTGAGATTCAACAAGAAGATCCTAGTGAAAATTATGCACCTACAGTAGCATGGAGCCTCAAGCTATTTTTAGGTGGAAGTCTATTTTTAGATGATGCGCAAATTCTATTTATTGATGATGTATATTTGTAGATGGTGAGCGAATTCTATTTATAGATGTATCTCGACTATTACTATCCCTTAATAATAGTTGGACAATAAATATTAGTCTATTCTCAATGAGCACTTGGAAATAGTTAACTGAAGTGGAAAATCTGTTAGCTATAGGAAATTCAAGTTCAAAGGTTGAATGGTGGGACATTCAAGTCAAATTAGTTGTAACTGAGTGATTCGAAGTTGTAACATATTTGGATGTGTAGTTATGTGAGTTGTGAAGTAGTTTAACTCAGTTAAGTGAGTTAATCTCGGTTCTACTAGTTGTAACTGAACTTACACTAGTGAGAGATCTATGAATTAATTATTAATTAATTCAGAATCAGTGATCTCACATGAAATTGAATATTTACCACTGTTAACTACATGCATGTCAGATCCAAAGGAGACCCAGTTGAGATAATAGGTGAAAGGGACAGTTTGACTATCAATTGTGACATTAGTGAGTCCACTCATGCAACCACACACACAGTGGATGTGCCTATGAGGATTGTGCAACCTAGGCATGAGGGATTCATTCATTATAGGGATTGGGCAGAGGAGGCAGGTTGTTTGGAAGCAGTAAATTGGCACATGAATTTGTCAATTTATGTATGACATTGTGAGACGATTGTATATTGTACTCAGAGCTCTTGGATTAGAGTTTTGTATGATATTATTTCATGATCCATGATATATACATAATATATGATAATGGGGTTTTTAGATTTATGCTTTCCCGGTAAAACATCTGTGTTATGTGTGATTGATATTTCTTCTTGATATTGCAATTGGTGATCGTGTTTTAAATTCTGCAAGAATATTTGTAGAAGCGATTATGTATTTAATAGTGGAATATAATTGCTAGATCAAGAGAATCCAGGAAACACATAACTTATATTAAAATTTCTACATGGTATCAGAACACAGAAGATTGTAGAAGTTGAGTTTGTGATTGGATAGAATTTGAATTTGCAGAAAGACTTTCTTGGTGCTACAACTGATTCAAGATCGAAATGGCTTTCAATGGCTTGAGGTTAGAGTATGCACTCGAGGGAAGATCAAACTACATTTCTTGGAAGGACAGGATGGAGGCAGTACTTGAAGACAATGTCCTGAAGGAATTCATTGACAATGATGTTGTTGGCCCTTGACCAAGTATTGAAGGATACTTGGTCATACTTGACCATTTTGGGACTGCGACAACTTGCTAAAGATAGAGTGCAATGCGAAGCAAGAAAGAACTATTTTTGGGTACCTTTTAGGGTTTTTGGGTTGATGTAAAGGGAAAGGGATGTCGGCCCGTGGGTTTGCCCACATTTAGGCCCATTTTGCAATCTATAAATAGATACTTAGGAAATGTAAGTAGGGGGGACAACTTAGTGCAAATGTATAGCTAAAGGCTTAGTGCTAGTAGCTGGACTTGTATGGTCGGATGTGTATCGAAAGTTCTTTGTGCATGATTGTAAGGAGATTGAAATGCTAAGTGCAAGTTGTTGTGGTTTTTTGCTGAGCGCAAGGAGGAAGGATCTAGCGAGTTGCGCTGATCTTCTGTCCTATGCAAAGTAAGGGTCATTGAAGCTTCGTACTATAACTGCTTAACCGAGATAATATAAAGAAGAAGACTTTGTGGACGTATCCCCAGGGTGGGGGGTGAACCATGGTAACTCTGTGTAATGTGATCTATGCGTTGACCTAAGTGTTGTTTCCTTCTGGCTAAGTGATTTCTGTGATTAAGTAGATCTAGTTATGTTTTGTGCTTATGATAAAAGAATGAATGTTAGATCTGATATATAAGATGTTTAGGTCTTGATCTATTGAATCTAATCTATGTTTGTGGCTAAGTACTGAATCATATTTAGTCTAAGTATTCACTGCGATGTTCTATTCCATCTATGAAGTACCATAAGGGTTAAATATAGATGAATGATCTATGATAAGTGCCTTGTAATAGATATAATCATAGATCGGTGTCCCAACTAAGGTTTTAGACAATTGAGTCCTGAAACCACCCCTGCCTCTACCTTGGGTGAGACTTCATCTGCTTCGCAGGTGTTCCCGAAAGGGACGATAGTTATGGTTTTGTTGGTGTGATTTTGAGCGTTGAACCCTGGGTCTACCCCTGTGCCAAAAAATGGTTCCATTGCCGAGACCTAAAACTGTGATTACTGGGAACTGAGGAAAAAGAAACATTGTGCAAAAGAAAGCTCTGTGCGTAGATCTGTTGCCCTAGTGCACATCTTTTTACTCGACCTGTGCAACTTTGTACCAGGGATAAGGTCAGATCTAAAGAAAGGAAGATCAGATTTAAATAAAAGAAGTGAGATCTGAATGCTCTGTTCTCTAAGAAAAGTAAAAGTGGAAATTTCTGAAAGAAAGAAGTCAGATATGCAGAAAAGAGGTAATATTTGTAAGCTCTATGCTCTAATAAAGGTAAGAATAGTCAAAAGTTCTTAGATCTGAAAGATTTGTGCTCTATAGATAAGTGAAATTTTTTGTTTCTAGAACATGGATCTAGGTATGTTTGATAGATTTTGTCCTAGCTTAAAAACTAGGGCATTAATAGATGAAAGAAATATTGATATGAATAGATATGATAAGTATAACAATAGATATGTTATACCTATGCACAGAAAGAATGCATGGACTAACAAGTGGATGTAGGATCCTAGAAATAAATTTTTGTAGGCTAGCCATTCTGATCCTAACGCATAGTACAAGAAGAGTTGGGGGTCACTGAAGAGAAAGAGAGGATTAACTATTTGTTATAGTTGTAGAAGACCAGGCCATCTTGCTAAGGAATGCCCTGGGAGAAACCCTAGTTGCCTCTGTTGTAAAGCTATGGACCATGAAGTATTAGATTTCCTTAGAATGATTGTTAGACTTGAAAAACTGAATATGGAACAATAAAACCATGAAGGAGATCAAGAGACTAAAATTATGGAAGAACCCCAGAAAGAATCATAGATCATGTTACTAAAAATAAAAGAAACCCTAGATGAACATAAGGATGTCAGTTTGTCAGAAATCTTCGAAGAATAGGAGAAAATCGAAGCCAAAATAGGAGAATTTGACATTGACTGTGCCCTAGATGAGGGAACACCAATGAATATTATGACAGAAAGAACTTTGGAAACCCTAGGAAGGACTGCTCTGGTTCCTTCACTGGGAACTCTCGGATTATTTAAAGGCAAAATGGTAACCCTATGTGGTAGAATTACCCAGATAGATATGAATACCCATGGAACTTTGATAGAGGAAGAGTTAGAAGTCATTAGATTTATTGAGGACCGTTCCCCATTTCCATCTTTTCTAGGAAAGATCTGGATTGAAAAAGACCAAATCCGGAGGAAAGAAGAAAAAGAAGCCCTATAACAAAAGAAGCAAGAAATCATGGAATTTATGACTAGAAGGATTGCCTACTTGATGGAGGAACAAGAGAATAGATCCATGTTGTTAAACACCAGGAACCTCGATGTTGAAGCTATAAGAGCATTAGAGGAACCACAGAATACTTAAATATCTAACCCATATGATGAAGGAGCATCACCCTTGGATCTGAGGAAAGATCCTAGGTAGCGCGAAGGGACTATGTCAAGAGAAGATAAGATTCATAATGGAAAGAGGGTGACTGAGAATAAGCTCACTGGGAAAAATGCTAGAAAGATAAGTAAGAAGAGGGCCAAAATCAGAAAGATAAAGACAACTCCAAAAGGAACCCCGTAGAAGGAAACATCACAAGAATGGAGCGTCGCCAAGATATCAGAACAATGACATCTGGAACTTCGCCATGGTGCAGTAATATAGTCGTTGGACCAATATACCCGTTCGACTTCCGCCCCAAATGGGTCGAAAATAAATTATGGGTTCCCACTAGACTGTAGAACAGCACCAGAACAGATAGAATAGAGTTAATACAGGCCCCATATCCATTGGAAGCAGACTGTTGCTAAGTTTCCCTACTTAGTCCGTTGCGCCACGCACCTAGAATACTTTTTGCTAAGTGAGAATTTGAGCTCGAACCTTGAGATTAATTCACCCTGCGATCATTGCCTTGTTTCTTTACTGTTCATCATAATCTCAGATGTCATTTTCACACCTGAGCTAGTGGACCCAAGCTTGTATGTCGGACGAGCTCAGTGCTATTGAGAAAGTAGTTGAAGAAGTTTTGAATGACCTAATGGCTGAAAGAGTCATGTCAGAGAGAAGGATGTTTGCATATGTGCAAGAATCATCATCAGGAGGAGTCCAAGCTTCTCCCTCCATTGCTCATGGCATAGGACCTTCCAGAACCACGACCGAGACAAGAACAAAGAACAAAGATGATATTGCAAATGCCAAGTTGATCCTGCGCATTTTGCCAGTTTACATCCCACCTTTCAGTGGAAAGATTAACCGTGATAGTGTACCCAGAGACTTTGAGTACAACTTGATCACTGCGTATCTTTCAAAAGGAGTGCGCGTAGTATGTGCTAACCAGGATAAGCTCGCAACACTAAAATTTAGTGATCTTAACCTTGGAGATCGCAAAACCTATAGCATGTTGGTTCCGCATAAATACTTAACTAAGACCAAAGGCCGTAATCCTAATATTGTCCTGCAGTCCTGGACCCAGAACCTCGCACAGTCCACACTGCTCAATGTAATGAATATCCCTCACTTCGATAAACACCAGGAAGTAAACACATGCGTTAGGTTGCTACTGTCTTGCTATCACGATGGAAATTTATGGTTGGACCGCCGCATTACTTTGGATCTGACTCTGATCAATCAGATCACATGACTCAACATGAAAGGCCCTGAACCACAGGAATTTTACCCAGGCAAGACCTCCGACTGAGCACTAGCACAATGGATAAAGGAAACTTATGGAAATGTAGAGAAGGGAACGTGGGGCTACAAGGTAGCCTCCATCCAGAGTGGTGCAGTGCGCCTTGCATGTCAGTTGATCGCGGGAAAATTAGTTTGTGAGAACAGACCAACACAGGTGAATGGCTTCCTAGTTGACCTTGTAGGGAAGTGCGTCGAGGGACTATAGATGAATTGGGCGCAATATGAGGAGCGCAAGACCAAGGGTGTGAGTTCCACTTTAGTTGGCTAATCATACTCATAGCTTTCATCACTTGGGATATGCCAGAGGGAGCCACTTTCCCAGAGATCGAACCTTTAGAACCACTAGCTCTATGGTACTCCAGCAACATGAACAAGCAGTGGAATTCTA
The DNA here is from genome assembly GCA_010110895.2 of Picea sitchensis. Classification (NCBI taxonomy): domain Eukaryota; kingdom Viridiplantae; phylum Streptophyta; class Pinopsida; order Pinales; family Pinaceae; genus Picea; species Picea sitchensis. Next base: position 685,807 of record SNQJ01S0000110.1, read on the forward strand.
ACATTGTCTTCCACACCTACTTCAACCAACTAAAAGCTGTAATTCAGTCTACACCACGAATCACCCCGAATGCACTCCATAGGTTTAGACCTTTGATGAAGTTTAACGTGGATCACCACTTCATCTACATTACAATGTGTGGTGATGAACATAAACAACAGCTCCAATCCTACTACAAGATGATAGAGGATGACTTGGAGGAGATCACCAAGGAATGGTCAATAGACCTACTTGTTGCAGAAGACCCCACAGATATGTCCGACGAGGAAATCCATGAATCTATGCCAGATACACCTGGGACAAGCAGGACTAAGAAGGATGATGAAGTTAAATATATCCCTAGCACATCTGTGAAGACTGCTTCGATCTCACCTGCGCAGGGAAGTGATGGTGATGAGCTAGGCGGTACAAAAGTGGAGAAAAATAGAGGCGAAGTGACTCCACCAAGAGAGGAGGAGGATCCCTCCATGAAAAGAAAGATGACACCACCCAAACCCTCCTCCTGAAAGAAAGCTAAGGCTACCTGAACCACACTTAAAACTACCCTTACCCCAGATGACTTTGACTTCTTAATTGCCGCATTGAACAACGTTTCACTCAAGCTCACAGAAAAGCAAGAAGCAAAGCAGAAGGAGCTCTTCAACTGAATCAAAGGTGAGCTCAAAGAAGTGCAGTAGGCACTCCAGTCCAGCCAAGCAGTGTCTACATCACCCGTGATAAGAAAAACATCAGGAACAAGCGATGAGCCCACACATTTACACCAAATTACTAATCAAGTCTAAGCTCGCCTTCGACGAGCTCAAGAAGACACAATGCAAGCCACCCAAGCTTTGATGCAAGAACAAACAACACTTCTAGAACAACAGAAGGAGGCAGAACGGGAAAATATTTCCTTGAAAGCGAAGTGGGATGAGGAAAAGCCACAACTGCTAGAAGAGCAACTTGAAGTCCAGGAAAGGATTCACAAAGCATTGCACTCTGTGAAAGTCATAGAGGTGAAGATGGAAGACCGTCTTCCATAGAAGGTGACCCAAATGGAAGAAGTAATCCAACAAATCCAACAACACATCACAGATCTGGAGCTCCACATCGTGCCTGAGACCCCTTAGGAAATTAGATATCTAAGAGAGGCCATTGCTCGAAGCAAAGTTGGTCGGTTAAAAATGTTTGCCTTGGAATGAAAGCAACTGAGTTCTAGAAGCACCCATACTTATGAAACCCTTGCAGGGACTCTAGAATTGCAGACATTGGAGGCACAACTCTAAGAAGCCAAGAAGCATGCAGACATGCTACAGGCACAGATAAAGACTTTGACCCCGATTGAAGGAATGATGAGGTTCACAGAACAATGCACAACCCAACAACAAGTACATGCGCTGCAAAGTAAAGTGATGGAAGTCTCCCAACGGCTTCAACCGATCCAAGAAAAGGCATGCCAACTTTTTGTTGAACTTGAAAACCAGGAAGTTGAACTTGAACAGGTTGTCATCACTACAGAACAACACCTGGAAGGACCACTCAATGACACAGTGATCCAAGATCTTACTAAGCAAGAGGTTGTCGCACTGCAGTAGGTCGAAGTAGCTCGAGCCAAGCTCGAGGCATTCGAGGTGGAATTGAATAGACCTGAGTGACTTGGGACAAGTCATAGGTGAGTGTTGGGGGCCTGTTGTCCCTTGACCAAGTTTTGAAGGATACTTGGTCATACTTGACCATTTTGGGACTGCGATAGCTTGCCAAAGATAGATCACAACGCGAAGCAATAAAGACCTATTTTTGGATACCTTTTAGGGGTTTTGGGTTGATTTAAAGGGAAAGGGATGCCAGACCATGGCTTTACCCACGTTTAAGCCCAGTTTGTAATTTATAAATAGATACTTAGGCAATGTAAGTAGGGGGGACAACTTAGTGCAAATGTATAGCTAAAGGCTTAGTGCTAGTAGCTGGACCTGTGTGGTCGGATGTGTATCGCAAGTTCTTTGTGCATGATTGTAAGGAGATCAGAATGCTAAGTGCAAGTTGTTTTGGTTTTGTGCTGAGCGCAAGGAAGAAGGATCTAGCGTGCTGCACAGACATTTTGTCCTATGCGAAGTAAGGGTCACTGAAGCTTCGTGTTGTAACTGCTTGACCGAGATAATATAAAGAAGAAGACTTTGTGGATGTAGCCTCAGGGTGGGGGGTGAACCACGATAACTCTGTGTATTGTGCTCTGTGCATTGACCTAATTGTTGTTTCTTTTTGGCTAAGTGCTTTCTATGATTAAGTATATCTAGTTATGTTCTGTGCTTATGATAAAAGAATGAATGCTAGATATGATATATAAGATGTTTAGTGCTTGATATGTTGAATCTAATCTATGTTTGTGGCTAAGTACTGAATCATATTTAGTCTAAGTATTCACTACGATGTTCTGTGCCATCTATGAAGTACCATAAGGGTTAAATATAGATGAATGATCTATGCTAAGTTCCTTGTAATAGATATAGTCACAGATCGATATCCCAGCTAAGGTTTCAGACACTTGAGTCCTGAAACCATCCCTGCCTCTACCTCGGGTGAGAATTCATCTGCTTCATAGGTGTTGTCGAAAGGGATGATAGTTAGGGTTTTTTTGGTGCGTTCTTGAGCATTGAACCCCGGGTTTTCCCCTGTGCCAACAGATGTTCCTAAGCTAGATGTTGCAGATGCTACAAATCTTGATGCATGGAAAAAGAAAGTGGAAAAGGCAAGGAGGATACTTTTGGAGGGAGTACGAGACCACATTGTCTCAAGCCTCCATGGGAAAGTCACACCATATGCAATGTGGAAGACTTTGATGGATCTATTCCAAAACAACAAAAACCATAGGAAATTGGTGCTCAAAGATAAACTCAGGAAGATCAAGATGGATAAGGGCAACTCCATTCCAAAATATCTCACGAAGTTTGTCCAATGTCACGATGATCTAGGGAGTGTGGGAATAACAGTCGTTGATGATGATTTGGTGAGATTGGCTCTCCTAGGACTTCCCAAGATTTGGCACAGTTATCAAGACTCTATCAATGGAAGGGAAAAATTTCCAGATTGGGAACAACTATGGTCGGATCTAGTGCAGGAGGAGTTCAGGGAGAACACCAGAGATGGATCTTCATCAAAGCATGATGCTAAAGAGGATTTTTCTTTGGCTACCAAGGCAAGGAAAGGGAAGGGGAAGAAATTCCATTCAAAATCCGATTCTAAAGGCAAGAAGCTGGATTTGTCCAAAGTGAAGTGTTTTCACTATCACGAACATGGGCATCTTGCTACTAACTATCCACAAAAGAACAAGAACAAGAAGGCTGCTAGAGTTGCAGCTGGTGAGGCCCTTGTATCGCGATTTGAACTTGAATTCTCCTTGATTTCATGCATGGCGTCAAGTGCATTGGGATTATTGTGTTAATTGGATAGTGGCACTTCCTTCCACATGATAGGAGATAAGGAGTTTTTCAGTGACTTGGAGGAGAAAGATCTCAAAATGCATATAAAGATGGGCGACGATGGACGATACAATGCGACTGACATTGGTAAGATTACCTTTTAGAGGGAGTCATGTAAACCATTTCAATTGAAAGATGTTATGCATGATCCAGGTTTGAAGAAAAACTTGGTCTCAGTTGCAACGTTGGAGGACAGAGTCTATGACATTGTTTTCAACGATAAAAAAACCTTCCTGCAACATAAAAAAATAGGTCAAATCAAGAAGATAGGGATTTGAGTTAAGAATCTCTACAATATGGAGGTAGATGGCTACGCTGCCATGATGGGAAAGGCAGAAAAAGTTGTGAGCCGAGATGAGGGTGAATTATGGCACATGCAATTGGGCCATCTTCATCATGGAGCCTTGAAAATCATGCACCAAATATCTACTGGACTTCCAACGGGAACACTTGCTCAGTTAGATCAGTGAAAGGGTTTCACCAAGGGGAAGTATGTAAATTCCACCTTTCATGAAAAGGAGAACCATGCTTCAATGATCTTGGAGAGAATTCACATAGACTTGTGTGGACCATTCTTGGTTGCATAAACAACAAAACATAAGTATTATGTTATTTTTGTTGATGACTTTTCTCGTAAATGATGGATCTTCTTCATGCAGAAGAAGGATCAAACATTCTCAAAGTTCTGTGAGTTTAAATCATTGGTGGAGAAAGAGTCATGGAAACAAGTGAAGGCTCTGAGGAGCGATAATGGTGGAGCATACATCTCTAATGAATTCAAAGACTTCTGCAGCAAAGAAGGAATTCGAAGAGAACTCATAGAGCATCATAACCCACAAAAAAATGGGGTCATGAAGAGGAAGAACAGAATGATCGTGGGTGTAACACGAACGATGTTGCATGATCAGAGCCTACCAATGCATTTTTGGACAGAAGCATAAAACATTGTGGTTTATGTGAAAAACCTTTGTCCTCATAGAGTACTTGGCATGAGTACACCTGAAGAAGCTTTCACTGGTAAGAAACTTGATGTTTCTCATTTTAAGATTTTTTGGCTCATCTGTTTATGTGCATGTGACCAAGAATGCCAGGAAGAAGCTAGAGCTGACTGCTGAAGTTGGGATATTTTTGGGGTACATATAAAAACCCCATAATTATCATGTGTATTTGCCTAACAGTAATATGACTGTTATGCGACGGTATATAAAATTCGATGAGGGGAAATCCATGCAGTTGTCGCTTGAGAGGGAGCTAGACTTGCATGCAGAGGAGGAACTGTTGGTTCCCAAAGATGAGTCTCAAGATGTGGATCAACCACATGAGGAGGTTCATGGAGTGGAGGAAGACACTCATGTAGATCCATCCATCAGAAATGGCAGAAAGTGCACCACGGAAGCTAATAGATTGAGACTAGATGCTACACAGAATGTAGGAGCCCCTACTTCACAGTGCAGACAGAGACAGTCTCCTGATCGATTTACTGGATACATGGCTCTGATGAGAAAATGTATTGTGAATGAACCATCTTCCTTTCAGGAAGTAGTTCAAGATCCCACTTGGTTTGATGCAATGGTGAAGGAGTATGACTCCATTTTCAAAAACAGTGCATGGGAAATTGTCCCAAGACAGGTTGATAAATCAGTGGTAGGTTCGAGATGGATCTACAAGGGTAAGATTTTAATCATTGTTCTTTATGTTGATGATTTAATACTGACTGGTGATGAGCAAATGATACACTCATGCAAGGAGGAACTTGCAAAGGAGTTCGAAATGAAGGATATGGGCCTCCTTCATTATTTCCTTGGATTGGAAATATGGCAGCGAGATGGTGAAATTTTTGTGTCTCAAGACAAGTATGTAAGGGAGATACTGGGTAAGTTTCACATAGAGGGATGCAAACCCATGGATACACCTCTTCCAAGAAACTAGAGGAAAGAGTGTTGGCACAGGGACAGACCGAGGGTTCAACACTCAAGAGCACACCAACAAAACCCTAGCTACCGGCCCTTTCAGCAACACCTGTGAAGCAGGTGCAGTCTCACCCGAGGTAGAGGAAGGGGTGGTTGTAGGAATCAGATGTCTGCAACCTTAGCTGGGACATTGATCTGTGATTATATCTTTTATAGGGCACTTAACGTAGATCCTTCATCAATATTTAGCCCATCTGGTACTTCACAGATAACACATATCATCTTAGTGAATACTCAGATCTGACACTTAGAAACGATAAACATGTTATACCTAATAGATTAAGCACTAAGAATATTATATATTAGATCTAACATTCATTCATATATCATCAACACAGATCATAACTAGATATACTTAATCACATCAAGCACTTAGCCAAGAAAGAGATAAACACATTAGATCGAAGCACACAACACTATACACACATTTACCGTGGTTCACCCCCACCCCGGGGCTACGTCCACAAAGTCTTATTTATATTATCTCGGTCAAGCAGTTACATCAGAGAGCTTCAATGACCCTTACTTCGCATGGGACAACAAATCTGCGCAGCTCACTAGATCCTTCTTCCTTGCTTTTCAGCACAAGACTACAACAACTTGTACTTAGAGTTCTGATATCATGCACAGAGCACTCTAAGATACATTCGATCGCACAGATCCAGTTACTAGCACTAAGCTTTCAGTTATACATCACATAGATGTCTACATTACTATTCTTCTCCTCTATTTACATTGCCTATTTATAGATTACAAAATGGGCCTAAGTGTGCGTAAACCCATGGGCCGGCATTCCTTTCCCATTACATCAACCCAAAACCCTAAAATGGACCCAAAAATATGTCTTGCTTCCTTACTTTCCTCTTCACGTTGTGCTCCTTCCTTGGCAAGTTGTCGTAGTCCCAAAAGTGGTCAAATATGACCAAGTATTCTTCAAAACTTGGTCAAGGGCCAATAGGCCCCCAACACTCACCTGTGACTCATCCTGAGTCACTCAGGTCTGACCAATTCTCCTTCAAACACCTCGATCTTGGCTCAAGCTGCTTCGACCTGCTGCAATGCGAGAGTCTCTTGTTTAGTAAATTCTTGGATTATTGTGTCATTGAACGGTCCTTCTAGGCATTGTTCTGCAGTGGTGACACCCTGTTCAAGTTCATCTCCCTGGCTTTCAAGTTTGGTGAACAGTTGGCATGCCTTCACTTGGAGTGGTTGCAGTCATTGAGAGACCTCCATTACTTTACTTTGCAGCGTGTGTACTTGTTGTTGGGTTGTGCGTTGTTCTGATAACCTCTTCATTATTTTGATTGGGGTCACGAATTTCAGCTGTTCTTGTAGCACATTTGCATGCTACTTTGCTTCTTGGAGCTATGCCTCCAATGTCTACAAATTTGGATTCTCTTCGAGGGTTTCATAAGTCTGGGTGCTTCCAGTGCTTAGCTGTATACATTCCAAAGCCAAGGTTTTTAATCGATCGACTGTGCTTCGAGAAGTGGCCTCTCTTAGATATCTTATCTCTTGGGGTTTCTCAGGAATGGTGCGGAGCTCCAGATCTGTGATGCATTGTTGAAGTTGTTGGATTACTTCTTCCAGTTGGGTCTCTTGCTGTTGGAGATGATCTTCCATCCTCACTTCTATGATCGTCATAGAGCGCAATGCTTTGTGAACTCTTTCCTATACTTCAAGTTGCTTTGCTAGCAACTAGTCCTTGCTCTTCTTTAAGTGTTCTTTTTCCTCCTCCCACTTTTCTTGTAATGCAAGTTGCTCTTGTTCTTCCTTCCTCCGTTGTTCTCCATGTGTTCTTTGTTCTTGTGACAAAGCCTGGGTGGCTTGCGTTATGTCTTCTTGAGCTCGTCGAAGGCAAGCTTCGACTTTCTCGGTGATCTGGCATAATTGAGTGGGCTCATCATCTGTTCCTGGTATTTCCATTATTAAGGGCATTGTAGAAAATGATTGGCTGGACTGGAGTGCCTACTGCACTTCTTTGAGTTCGCCCATGATCTAGTGTAATAGATCCTCCTACTTTGCTTCTTTCTTTTCTACAAGCTTTAGTGAAACATCATTCAGTGCGGCAATTAAGAAGTCAAAATAATCCAAGGTAAGGGTAGTTTTAAGTGTGGTCTAGGTGGCCTTATCTTTCTTTCGGGATGAGGAATTGGGTGGGGTAATGTTCCTTTTCTTGGAGGGATCTTCCTCATCTCTAGGTGGAGTAACCTCGCCTTTGTTTTGATCAACTTCTTTGCCCCCTAGTTCTTTGTGATCAGCTCCCTTCGTAGGTGAGAGAGAAGTAGTCTTCGTGGATGTGCTGTGGATATCTTGAACTTCCACATCCTTCTTAGTCTTGCATGGTCTTGGTGTATCCAATATATATTTAGGGCTATCTATGTCAGACATCTCTATGGGGTCTGTTGCATCAAGGAGGTTTGCCGACCATTCCTTGGTAATCTCCTCCAAGTCATCTTCTGTTAGCTTGTAATATGACTAGAGTTGTTGTTTGTGCTCATCTGTGCGCACTGTGATGTAGGTGAAGTGACGATTTGCACTAAATTTCATCAAAGGTCTAAACCTATGAAACATGTTGGGTGTGATGCGCGGTGTAGACTGAATGACATTCTTCAACTGAGTGTAGTAAGCATGGAAGATGACATTGGACTGCCATTGTTTGTTCATGTCGTTGGAGTACCATAGCGTACAAAACTTCGCAGCCAGTGCTTCGAAGGGTTCGATCTCCAGAAAAGTGGCTCCCTCAAGCAGTTTCCAAGCAATGAAAGTGATGAGTATGAGAAAACAGCTAAAGTGGAACTCATACCCTTGGTCTTGCACTTGTCTACAGTCAAGCTCTAGCTGATTTATAAGGTATTTTTCCCAGTTCATTTGTAGTCCCTCTATGCACTTCCCTGCGAGGTCAACTACAAATCCGATCACCTATGTAGGTCTATTTTTTCGAACTAACTTTCCTGCTATCAGCTGGAAACCAAAGCGCATTGATGCATTCCCAATGGAGGATACCTTGTAACCTCGTGTGCCTTTCTCTAGATCGCCATATGTGTCTTTTATTCATTGAGTGAGAGTGTGATCTGTGGTCTTTCTAGGGTAAAAGTTCTGTGGGTCAGGGCCCTGCATGCTTAGCCCAGTGATCCGATTGATCATAATCAGATACATAGTGATGAGGCTATCCAACCATAGGTATCCTTCATGGTATTAGGACATGAACATTCTAATGCATGCATTTACTTCCTGATGCCTCTCGAAATGTGGAATCTTCATTACATTGAGGAGGGTTGACTGCACAAGGTTATGGGTCTATTGCTGCGGTACAATCTTGGGGTTCTTTCCTTTTGTAATAGTCAAGTACTTGTGCGAGGCTAGCATACTATAAACCTTGAGATCTCCAAGGTTAAAATCACTAAATTTCAGTGCGGTGAGCTTCTCCTGGTCAGCATGAACTATGCGCACCCCTTTTGGGAGGTATGCAGTGATTACAACATAGCCGAAGTCTTTGGGTACAATGTATTGATTCACTATTCCACTTAGTGGTGGAATACATTTAGGCAATATGCTTGGGATCATCTTCACAATGGCAAAGTCGTTTCCGAGCTTAGATCGTCTTTCCAAAGGCGATCGGGATGGTCCTGCTTGAGAAGTGGAGGGGGAAGATGGCAGTAAGCCCAAGGATGATGCCTATACACTTGTATAAATTCCACGTTCTAACATGACTCTCCCAGTCATTAAATCAATTAGAACTTCTTCAAAAAAATTCTCAGCAGCGCCGAGCTTGTTCGACATACAAACTTGGGTCAGCTGGCTCAGGTGAAAAGGGAATTCAGAGACTACAGTGAATAGTAAGGCAATGATATCAGGGTAAGTAAATCTCAAGGTTCACGCTCACATTCTCAGTTAGCAAAAAGTATTCTCGGTGCGTGGCGTGATGGGTTAAGTAGGCAATATTAGCAACAGTCTTCTTGCAATGGACATGGGGCCTTCATTAACTCCGTTCTATCTATTCTAGTGCTATCCAACGATTTAGTGGTAACCCATAACTGCTTTTCGATCCGTTCGGAGCAGCAGTCGAACAGGTATATCGATTCCAACGACTATATTGTTTCGTCATGGCGAAGTACTCTATGTCGTTGTTCTGATATCTTGGCGAAGCTCCAATTCTGCAATTCTTCTTGCTGCAAAGTGTCCTCTGATGCAGACCCCCGACCCTCGGGCCAGGATCCGTGCAGGATTGTTGTAAATATTCCCCTAAGTCTGATTGACTCTTTGGTTTCCCCATAGGGAATACCACACACACAAGGTGTATTCCACAACTGACCAACAAATACGATCGGGGATTTTATTTTCCTTTCAGGATTTCAGATTTCATGATTTCGCGAATCTTGTTGTCGAGCCCCTTGTCTCTTCAACCTCTGAAACTTGAAATGTCAATGAGGGTTGAATCCTTCGATGCGCCAAACACACGCCTCTTTTTTCCACTTATTTCGGCTTTTCGGAACTTGAGTGATCGAGCAACACTCGTTCCTCTTCCCTTATGATTTTTCGGTTTCCAAAATTTTCCCTTTTTGGTGAGATCGAAGGTTTTTCAGGAATTTCCCCAAAGCTTGACCACTCCCTTGACTTCCATCTCATGTATAATTTGATTAATTCTTAGGACCCACCTTTCATCTTTTTCCTTTTCATGATTTCAGGAGTTGCATTGACATGCAACTCTGTCTCTTGATTCCCAGAACCCCGAACCCTGATTGGGCCCACGACTATTGTCCTTCAATGCTTCGGGAATTTTTCCTTTTGCCCTTCAGGATTTCATGACTTGTGAGATCCACAGAAGAAAGGTTCCTTACCTCTCAAAACTCCGATCTCTGAATTCCCGAAACCTTGCCTCCAATGTGATCTATGGCTGAGATCCTCCATGATCTGACGACTCTGGATTTTTTAGCTTTTCATGAATCGAGAGTTTGAAACTCTCGATTCCAAAGATTGCTGCCCCTTATACTTCCCAACACCTGAAGTGCCGAAATGCTAAAATTCCACGCCAAAGTCCTGTCGCGTTTCACGACTTCAGGATTTTCACTCCACTATGTCCCAGATCCTTGTCGTCAGGACTCCTAAAATACCGAACCCCGAATTCTCAAAGTGTTGAAACCCACTCGTTCAGCTTCACACGTGATAATCCATTTCACGATTCGGGAGTTAGAGTGACCAAGGGTTTTGTATTACACTCCAGACCTATGAAACCCGAAATTCTGAAATGATCTAATGGCTCAACTGACCACCATAACCGGTCCACATTGATTCTTGAAACCAAAGTGATGGGTTTACCCAACTTCTAACCACCTTGCATCTTCTCTGGATCCTACGGTCCCCGTGATTTCGTGATTTCTCCTCGAAGAATTCTGACTGCCCGATTCACTCCTCAATGACTTTTGTGAGATGAATTGGTGTTCTCCCTCCTAAACTTGTCTTTTATGAGATGCTTTTGACATTCTTCTCCCTTTGAACACTCCAAAGGTACTATCCCTCCTGAGCTTTCACTTGCAAACTCAAGTCCCCAAAAGGAATTCTGCTCGCACTCCTTGTGGCAATCTTTCAAATAACCTTTGGTTATTTGAGTCCTCGACTCTATGCACTCTTTACAACAACAATCCTTCCACCTTCACCTTAATTGATAACTTTTAAAGTCTCAACTAGCTTGTGCACACCTTGCACGGATTTGTGCCTCATCTGAACTTTTGTGGGAAATGAGAACAATGGTATCTCTCCTGAGCTTTCTGAGATAAAAGTCATACTTTTGTCAACGCAGACATTTCACTGCACTCCTTGCAGGAACTCTCAGGATGAGAGACAATTGAAACTCATTCTTCTCCTCTCTCAGACTTCATATACTTAACATGAAATCACACATTCAACACAACATTGAAACAAATGCATAAACAGAGAGAATAAAACAACTGTAAGCATACCATTCAACAAATGTAAACAGTAAGCATCATAACACCATGAAAATTGAGTCAAAGCTTCATATATTAACTCAAGTGCTCCTGTACATGGGTTCTTCTCTACAACTCTCTGCTACATCTCTCAATGATGATAATGTTCTTCCTCTAATGATACAATAATACAAGGGTGAGGGTGTCTATATCTGTTTTCCCTCCTACTCTCTAAACTTTCTAATCTATGAATTCAAATCTACCTATTTTCATTAATTACGCATAAATGCCTTTACATACTACAGATGAGAGAAATCACTCAAGATCTATTTACAATATGCAAGTACGCTTCCTTTAATTACTACAATAATATCTGCTCATTAATTTTTCAAAAACATTTCAAAATGTGCAAAATGTGTGCTATGCTTTTCTAGCTCTCTTCCACCTTTATGGTTTCTTGGCTGGTTGCTTATGATGCTCCTGCATCATACTCCCTCGTTTAAAAATTTTCATGAACTCTTGTTCATGAGATCTTGCACAGTTTGTCCATGCTTATGAATTTCTGCTTCATCTTCCCAACTAGTATCTTCAACTGGATGTCCCTTCCATTTGACCTAGTATTCAAAATACTTTTTTCTCCTGGTGTTTTTGCTAATCCTTTTGTCAATTATGCTTTCCATATGTGGCTTTTCATCTACAAGCATTTTTTTTGTCCATTGAATCTCTTTCTTTTCCTTCTCTGCTCCTGCTTCTTCAGCTCTGTAAGGGTAAAAGTCTGCAACATTGAATATCGGTGAGATTCTGACCCCATCGGGTAATTCAATCTCATATGCGTTTGCCCCAAATTTCCTTATGACCATGCATGGTCCAATATTTTTCATCTTTAGTTTGTTATATGTTCCCCTTGGGAACCTTTCATTCCTTAGATGCGTAAGAATCATATCACCAACTTCAAATTGAAGTTCTCGCCTGTGTTGATCTGCTCTTCGCTTGTATTCTTGACTTGAACTCTGCAATCGCTCCTTGACTCGGCTGTGAAGCTCCTTCATTCCTTCTGCAAAGTCTTCTGCACTAGCACTCCTGAATTTAGCTTGTTCTGAATATTTCAATTTAGAAAATCCCCTTGGCTGCATTCCATATACAATCTGGAATGGACTCTTCCCTATGCTTCTGTTAAGCGAATCATTATAAGAAAATTCCGCCTATGGCAGAATGTGATCCCATTGATTGTGGTGTTCAGTCACTAAGCTCCTCAACAAATCTCTCGAGCTTTTGTTCACGACTTCTATCTACCCATCCGTTTGAGGATGATATGATGAGCTAAAAGACAAACTTGTCCCCAGCTTTTTCCATAAGGTCCTCCAGAAATGCCCTACGAACTTGGTATCTCGATCAGCCATGATACTCCTTGGCAAGCCCTGAAGTCTGACAACTTCCTTGAAAAACAAGTTCGCAATATGAGTTGCATCACTGGTTTTCTAGCATGATATGAAATGTGCCATTTTTGAAAATCTGTCAACTACCACAAAGATTGAATCATAGCCTCTCTGTGTTCTTGGCAGTCCCAATATAAAATCCATGCTCACTGCGTCCCACAGCCTTTCTGGTATGGGTAATGTTTCATATAACCTTGTGTTCTTCCTTTTCCCTTTCATGTGCTAACAAATCTTGCATCTGTCCACAAGTTTCTTAACATCTGTCCTCATCCCTAGCCAAAAATATGAGCCATTCAACTTTGAAAACGTCCTATCATGACCAAAGTGTCCGACCAATTCTCCACTGTGTTTTTCTTTCAGCAAATTCTCTCTCATGGAGCATTTTGGAATACATAGTTGATTGCCCCAGAATAATAACCCATCCTGGATCATATACTCGGTCCATTGGCTTCTGTCCCTGAGAACTGGATTCTCAGATGCCTCATATGCCTCATATGCCTCCTTAAAATCTGGGTCATCCCTATACATTTCTTTGAGGTTATCAAAACCCAAAGTCTTGACTTTGAATTCTGGCATAAGCAAACATTTTCTTCTCAAAGCATCAACAACTTTGTTAGCAGTTCCAGAAATATCCTTAATCACAAAATTAAAATTCTGCATGAATTCAACCCATTTAACATGTTTTTGGTTTGAATTCTCCTATTGAGTCACAAATTGTAAAGCATTATTATCACTGTACAAAACAAACTCTTTAGGAACCAAATAATGTCTCCATTTCTTCAATGCTTGTATGGCTGCATAGAATTCTTTGTCATATGTTGAGAAATTGATCTTCGCTTCATTCAGTTTTTCACTGAAGTATGCGATCGACATATCATCTTGGCTCAAGACCGCTCCAATTGCAAATCCACTCGCGTCACACCTGACCTAGAATGTCTTTCTAAAATCTAGCAAAACCAGAATTGGTTGCTCCGTGATCTTCTTCTTCAACAAGTTGAAGCTCTTCTCTTCTTCTTCTGTCCAGTGAAAAGACTTGTGTCTTTTCTTCACCATATCCATCATTGGTGCGCTAATTCCACTAAAATTTCGAATGAATTTCCTGTAGAAACTTTCCAAACCATGGAAGCTTCGAACTTCAAACACACTCTTCGGCGATGGCCAATTCTTAATTGCATCTACCTTTTCTGGATCCATCTTGAACTCATTTGTAGAGATAAAAAAACCCAAATAAATGAGTTATGTCCTCATAAATGATGATTTCTTCATATTTATCAACAATTTCTTTTGCTGTAATCTTCTCATTACTGCAGCTAAATGCTTCAAGTGTTCTGCTCCTGTTTTGTTGAAGATTAATATATCATCAAGATATATGATGACAAATTTCCCAATGAAATCCTTCAGGACTTCACTCATCAACCTCATGAAAGTACTGGGTGCATTCGTTAAAACAAATGGCATGACAATCCATTCATACAGCCCCTCATTCGTCTTGAATGTTGTCTTCCATTCATCACCTTCTCTCATGTGAATTTGATGATACTCACTTTTCAAATCAATCTTTGAAAAAAACTTTGCTCCACTCAAGCAATCCATCAAGTCGTCCATCCTTGGTAATGGAAATCTGTATCTGATGGTAATCTTATTGATTGCCCTTGAGTCTGTACACATTCTCCAGCCTCTGTCCTCCTTTGGGCTGAGCACTGTTGGAACAATGCATGGACTCAAGCTTTCTCTAATCAATCCCTTGTCCATTAATTCCTGGACTTGTCTCTTGACTTTTTCATTTTCCTGCAGCATCAACCTGTATGCGTCTTTGTTTGGTAAACTGGCTCCAGGTATAAGATTGATATGATGGCATATACTTCTGATAGGTGGCAACAAACAAGGTAGTTCGTCCACTACTATATCAACAAATTCTCCCAGTAATTCCTGTATTTCTTCTGGTAAATCATCTATTCTTGTATTGGTCAAAACAATTTTAGGCTTCCTGACCACAATAAATTGTGTGTCTTTCTTCTTCTTAACCTCCTTAAGAAGTTCCTTCCCACTCATGAGAAGTACAATGTTTCTCACCTCTGTTTTCACTTTTGGGTTCTTAATCTGCAGCAACATGTGCGTCCTCCCATTCTTCTCCAAGGTGTACGTGTTCTTTCTCCCATCATGAATCATGTTTCTGTCATATTGTCACGGTCTACCCAATAATAGATGACAAACATCCATGGGAATGACATCACATAATATTTCATCTTTATATCCTCCTATTTTAAATTCAACTAAACACTATTTAGTGACATTTACCTGGTGTCCTTTCTGTAACCACGCAACTCTGTATGGGATTGGATGTACAACAGTCTCCAGCTCCATATTTTCTACCATCTCTGTAGATACAAGATTGTCTATTCTATCGATGTCCACTATGACCTTTCATACCCTATCTTTAGTTTTGCAAGCAATCTGAAACAGATTGTTTCTTTGGGCTGGGTTCTCTGCCTCCTTCCATGGATTCAAGAGAACGTTCCTCATCATCAAAGATCTTCCACCCTTATCATCTTCTGCCTCAACATTCCATCTTTGAGCTTTGTTAATGTGAGTTTCACCACCATCTTTTTTCTTATCTGGACACTCATAGGATTTATGTCTGATCTTTCCACAGACAAAGCATTTTACTTCACTGTCTCTGCCTCTTCCTCTTTCTCTAGCTCGAGGAAAAGTATTTCTATCACCATACTTCCCTCTCTGTGAGCTTCCTCCTCTCTCATGTTGAGTTTGAGGTTTCTTTCCCTCTTCTTTAGATTTCTGAGTTTTGTCTTGGGTAGTTGTTTTGCCTCTGACTTGACTTCTACCTTGGCCTCTTTGACCTTGCTTCTGGATTAGCTTCTCTTTGGATTTCAGAGCTATTTGATAAGAATATTCCACATTTCGAATGGTCATCATGCTCATCTCATATTGAATGTCATACCACGGACCATTCATGTATCTGGCAACTTTTTCATCATTGCTTTCCCGATGACATGCTCTGATGTTTATCTTGTAGAACTCTTTAGTGTATTCTTTCACTAACATCAACTTTTGTCTCAAATTCTGCATTCTCCGAAACAAAGTGATTTGATAATCCTTGGGTATAAATTTGTCTTTCATCTTTGCAACCATTCTATCCTAGCTTTTGATTTTATGCTTGCCTTTGCAGCATTTGTCATCCTGCAGTTCATCCCACCATAGTGCTGCATGCCCTTTAAGTCTAGTAACGACATGTTTGACTTTCTTGTCTTCCTCAACATCCTCATAGTCAAAGTATTTGTCTAGAGCTCTAATCCAGTCTATAAGCTCTTCAACATCCAGGTTTCCTTCATACACTGGAATGTCCATTTTTTCCCTGGTACCTATCCTTGCAACAATCCTGAATAGGCATTCATCTGCAGCATCTTCGACTTCAACTGTGTGCCTCTGTGTTGTCTCCATGGCATCAAGCCTGGCACGTAACTCACACATTTCTCTTTCCCTTGCTGGATCAAGCATTGACATTGGCCCATCTCTTCTTCTCGATGGCATGGCTGTAAAATGTTCCCCTGTTCTTTCTGCTACAGAAAGAAAAGAACTTGTTATGAGCTCTAATGCCAAATGATGAGTATCAGACTACTCCTTTTCCTCTATCTCCCTCTGCCTAAAATATACAGACACAATCAAGCTCTGATACCAAATGATGCAGACCCTCGACCCTCGAGCCAAGATCTACACAGGATCATTCTAAATCTTCCCCTATGTCTGATTGACTCTTTGGTTTCCCCACAGGGAATACCACACACACAAGGTGTATTCCACAACTAACCAACAAATACGATCGGGGCTTTCTTTTCCTTTCGCGATTTCGCAAATACTGTTGTCAATCCCCTTGTCTCTTCAACCTCTGAAAAATGAAATGTCAACGAGGGTTGACTCCTTCGATGCATTGAACACACGCCACGTATTGCCACTTATTTTGGCTTTTCGAAACTTGAGTGATCGACCAACACTCGTTCCTCTTCCCTTATGATTTTCTGGTTTCTGAAATTTTCCCTTTTTGGCGAGATCGAAGGTCTTTTAGGAAATTCCCCAAAGCTTGACCACTCCCTTGAATTTCGTCGCACGTATCCTCCAATTAATGCTTAGGACCCACCTTTCGGCTTTTTCCTTTTCGCAATTTTGGGAGTTGCGTTGACATGCAATTTCGTCTCTTGACTCCCGGAACCCCGAACCCTGATTGGACCCACGGCTATTGTCCTTCAATGCTTCAGGAATTTTTTCTTTCACCCTTCAGGATTTCATGACATGTGAGATCCACAGCAAAAAGGTTCCTCACCTCTCGAAACTTCGATCTCCGAATTCTCGAAACCTCGCCTCCAACGTGATCTACGACTGAGATCCTTCACGATCTAATGACTCTGGATCTTTCGGCTTATCACAAATCGGGAGTTTGAAACTCTTGATTCCAAAGATCGTTGCCCCTTCTACTTCCTGACACTCGAAGTGCCGAAATGCTGAAATTCCACGCCAAAGTCCTGTCGCGTTTTGCGACTTTGGGATTTTCACTCGACTATGTCCTGGCTCCTTGTCATTAAGACTCATGAAATACCAAACCCCGAATTCCCGAAGTGTCGAAACCCACTCATTCAGCTTCACACACGATAATCCATTTCGTGATTCAGGAGTTAAAGTGACCAAGGGTTTTGGCTTACACTCCGGCCTATGAAACCCGTGTTGGACACACCTACCACACTTAGAGGGGGGGCTGAATGAGTGTGGGGCTCTTTTTCCCAAAACTTCCCTCTTGCACAAAAACTCATCAATTAGCATTCAACATTTATTCATTACCCATTGTTGTCATTTATAACCAGTTAGATATGAGCACATATCAGCAACATATATCAGCAAT
>SNQJ01S0000110.1:710738-749206 GCA_010110895.2 Picea sitchensis
AATAGATCTATGCACAGAGCTTAGTTCGCACAAATATTTTTCTTCTTTTGTTCCCAACAATCACAGTTCCAGTCCCGGCAACGGAACCATTTGTTGGCACAAGGACAGACCCAGGGTTTAATGCTCAAGAGCGCACCAACAAAATCCTAGCTACCGGCCCTTTCGGCAACACCTGCGAAGAAGATGCAATCTCACCCGAGGTAGAGGTATGGGTGGTTGTAGGAATCAGATGTCTGCAACCTTAGATGGGACACTGATTTGTGATTATATCTTTTACAGGGCACTTAGCATAGATCCTTCATCAATATTTAACCCATCTGGTATTTCACAGATAGCACAAACCATCGTAGTGAATACTCATATCTGGCACTTAGCAACGATAAATAGGTTATACCTAATAGATTAAGCACTAAGCATCTTATATATGAGATCTAAAATTCATTCATATATCATCAACACAGAGCATAACTAGATCTACTTAATCACATCAAGCACTTATCCAAGAAAGAGATAAACATATTAGATCAAAGCACAAAGCACTATACACACAATTACCATGGTTCACCCCACCTTGGGGCTACGTCCACAAAGTCTTCTTTATATTATCTCGGTCAAGAAGTTATAACACAGAGCTTCAATGACCCTTACTTCGCATAGGACATAAGATCTCTGTATCTCGCTAGATCCTTCTTCCTTGCTTTTCAGCACAAGACTACAATAACTTGCACTTAGCTTTCTGATCTCATGCACAGAGAACTCTAAGATACATCCGATCACATAGATCCAGTTACCAACACTAAGCTTTCAGTTATACATCACATAGATGTCTACATTACTATTCAGATTACAAAATGGGCCTAAGCATGGGTAAACCCACAGGCCGACATCCCTTTCCTGTTACATCAACCCAAAACCCTAAAATGGACCAAAAATAGGTCTTTCTTCCTTACTTTCCACTTTGCGTTGTGCTCCTTCCTTGAAAAGCTGTCGTAGTCCAAAAAGTGGTCAAATATGACCAAGTATTCTTCAAAAATTGGTAAAGGGCCAACAAAGAGGATGCTACTTCTAGAGAGGTAGTGGATGCTATTGTCTATCACCAGTTAGTGGGTTTGCTAATGTATCTAATGAACAGGAGACCAAACATTTGCTATGTGGTTAACCAACTAAGTCAAGCAATGGTTAAGCCTACCAAGCTATTTTGGAAGGAGGGTAAGCATGTCCTGAGATAACTGAGGGGAACATCTGAGTATGGATTATGGTATAGACATATGTTGGAAGGTTTACAGTTGGGAGAAAGCTTGTCATTGATGGCAAGATTAGCGATGACCAAGATCAGCGATGGAAAAGAACAGCGATGGTAGGAACAACGAAATCGCGAAGTGACAAAATCGTAAGGTGGACGAAATCGCGAAGCAGGGAAATTGCGAAGGTGGAGGAAATCGTGCAGCAGTCAAATCGCGAAGTGGTGAAATCGCGAGAAGATCTGAGTCGTAGGATCTGGGGTATCTACGAAGGCTCAATAGCCATTAGATATGGTGAAGATGCAAGGCGGATAAGTCCAAGAATCATCCAACTCCCCAAAATTGTGAAGGAATCCTGACTGTCCATTGGGGACAGTTCTAGACCATTGATCTAAGCTCCATCTCGGAGCTATGCCTATCACGACTTGGAGAGGTAAGAAACATAACCTTCGAAATCGCGATATGCGAAATCGCGATTAAATCCCATCCATCAATCAAGGTGTGGTATGGACCATTGATCTAAGCTTAATTTTGAAGTTTATCCTATCGCGACTTGGAGCGACAAGAATCTCTATCGAAGGAATCGCAAGATGCGAATTCATGATGAGATCTGGACCATAGATTCATTGAGATTGTGGACTGTTGATCTCAACTCCATCTTAGGGTTTCGGGGATTGCGACTTGGAGAGTCGAGATGCCTCATCCCCAGACTCACAAAATGCAAAATTGTGAAAGCACTTTATGCATAATTTCTTTGTCATTGCATGTGGTCATGTGGAGGAAGGATCTAGTGAAGATAAGCTTCGCCTCAAAATTTCAGGGATCGCGTATGGGAGTGTCAAGACATGGGATCATATGAATGTTGAAATACCGAAAAGGTGAAATATCGCTATAACCGGTGGTCACCGCCTGTAGTCACTTAGAGGAGGGAGCTAGAGCAGACAAGATCCTTTTCGGAGCTCGCAACATGAAGAGTCAAGATACCTCATCACAGAATCTCCAAATTACGAAAGTGCGAAACGCATAAATCACAGCTAATCCAATGGTGCAAAAGAAACTGAAGGAGATCGAAGGGTTATTGTTGCACGTCACAGTGTAAATGCCAGAACCACTGATGGTGTCTGCCATAGGAATCGAAGACACTTCGGGGTGATTGATAGAGGAGATGAAGAGTCTCTAGGAATCTTCAAGAGGGATGAAGATGCTCGTGGAGGTGATTGATAGTTGGATGAGCATTGAAGCTTGTAACTGGAACAGAGAAGGTGAGCTCAACTGTCACAGAGAAGAGGAAGAGTCTCAACTGCCAGAGAGGCTGAGGAATCTCAACATAACATACAGTGATGTTGAACGAGTGGAAAAACGACCAGAGAAGCTGAAGAGTCATGATGATGATCAGAAAGAGCACTCGAGTTGTGGAGGATATCGACATAGTGTGAGTATGCAGAGGTATTGCACGCATTGCATGTACAAGGTGCAAAAAAAGCTTTAAATACATAGTATAGAGATGAGATGGGGTTGTTGTTGTTGTTGGGATTGCTACAGATGTTGATGAAGGTGATTCATGCATGAAGAAGGATCAGAGTGCAACAGCTGAAAAGAACAGAAGAAGAACTGTGCAGCGAATGGACATGGTGCACAGAGCATAAAAGTAGAAGAACAGAATGGGCAACGGATGCATGCTGGAAGACAACGAGGAAGTCTGAGTAGCAGAATCTTGCAGAACAATGATGAGACTGGTAAGTTGTTATTGAACACTATATCACTGTAATAGGTTTCAGTATTTCATAATCATAATCCAGGGAGGTTGGGAGGTGCTAGGGAGGATTGGTGTCCTCAGAGGTTCAAGTGGTGGCTTGAACACAGGGAGTTGGTGCTAGAGAAACCAAGCAGTTGGTGCTTTCTTCTAGTTGGAGCTAGAGAAACTAGGGAGTTGGTGCTTCCTTCTAGTGGGTGCTAGAGAAAAACAAAGAGTTGGTGCTCTCAGCAAGTTGCATCTTGCAAAACAGAGGTTGTAGCCTCACAATGAGTTGGTGCTCAGATGTATGATAATGTAAAGAATGTAAATAATACTTATCATATAAAGAAGAAGATGTTTTTACCCTGTATGGGTTTCCTTGGGAAATTTTTGTCTCTGTGTTTCTCATATATGTGACCGATGCTGAATGTGCCATTGTTCATTTCCCTGCATTATTGTGATCATCATTGAGTGCCTTGTAAATATTTTAAAAGAAGCATAATTGTTTAAGCACGGTGACAACTGATTCACCCCCCCTCTCAGTTGTCCAACAACATACGGATGAGGTGAAGTTGCATGGCTTCATAGATGCAGATTGGGCGGGCAACCCAATGGATAGAAAGAGCACATCAGGGGGGATCTTTAGTATTGGATCTACAACTGTTTCTTGGTACAGGAGGAAGTAGAGATCTGTGGCACTCAGTTCAACGGAAGCAGAATACATGGCAACGAGTCAAGATGCATGTGAGGCTATCTGGATGAGAAATATCTTGGTTGGTTTGTTTGGTTCTCATTTAGATATGACAATGATTCATTGTGATAATCAAAGTTGCATTAAACTCTCGATTAATCCTGTGTTTCATGATAGATCTAAGCATATAGATATCCGGTATCATCATATCAGTGATTGTGTGTAGCGTAAGATCATGTTGTTTCAGTACATTCCTATGTAAGATCAAGATGCAGACATTCTAACGAAGGCGCTCACCAAGAGAAAATTTGAATACCATAGAGATAGGATTGGGGTAAAGGATAATCCCTTTCTTTTTGAGAGGGAGTGTTGAGATTCAACAAGAATATCCTAGTGAAAATTATGCACCTAAAGTAAGATGGAGCCTCAAGCTATTTTTAGGTGGAAGTCTATTTTTAGATGATGAACAAATTCTATTTATAGATGATGTCTATTTATAGATGGTGAGGGAATTCTATTTATAGATGTATGTCGACTATTATTATCCCTTAATAATATTTGGACAATAAATATTAGTCTATTCTCAATGAGCACTTGGAAATAGTTAACTGAAGTGGCAAATCAATTAGCTATAGGAAATTTGAGTTCAAAGGTTGACTGGTGGGACATGCAAGTCGAATTAGTTGTAACTGAGTGATTCGAAGTTGTAACAGAGTTGGGTGTGTAGTTATGTGAGTTGCGAAGTAGTTTAACTCAGTTAAGTGAGTTAAGCTCAGTTGTACTAGTTGTAACTAAACTTACACTAGTGAGAGATCAATGAATTAATTATTAATTAATTCACAATAAGTGATCTCACATGCAACTGGAGATTTACCACTGTTAACTACATGCATGTCAGATCCAGTGGAGACCCAGTTGAGATAACAGGTGAAAGAGACAGTTTGACTATCAATTGTGACATTAGTGAGTGCACTCATGCAACCACACACACAGTGGATGTGCCCATGAGGATTGTGCAGCCTAGGCAAGAGGGATTCATTCATTGCAAAGATTTCCAATAACATGGATTGCGCAGAGGAGGAAGGTTGTCTGGAAGTAGTAAATTGACACATGGATTTGTCAATTGTTGTATGACAGTGTGAGACGATTGTATATTGTACTGAGAGCTCTTGGATTAGAGTTTTGTATGAGATTGTTTCATGATCCATGATATATACATAATATATGATAGTGGGGTTTTAAGCTTTATGCTTTCTCGGTAAAACATTTGTGTTATGTGTGATTGATCTTTCTTCTTCATATTGCAATTGGCGATCGTGTTTTAAATTCCGCAAGAATATTTGTAGAAGCGATTTTGTATTTAACAGTGGCATATAATTGTTAGATCAGGAGAATCCAAGAAATACATAATTTGTATTAAAATTTCTACACATGCAAGAGAAGAGCAAAGGCATAGCACAATTGACCTATATTGTTGCAAGCTTCTTCAAACCAAAGGTGATTGGGGCTAATGCCATAATCTTTCTTGATACAAGCATAGGGAAACTCATGAATGTTACTGACCAAACCATCAAGCTCTAATATAAACCATGTTTGAGAGTGGCTTCAATAGAAACCTACAAGAAGATTGTGTTCCCTTCTTGTTGTTCTTAATCATATATATATATAGGTGAAGCAAGAGAAAATCAATCAGATTTGAAAATTATGTAAATTTATATGTAAGGGTTGGCTGCCCTTGCATATGAGGTTGAAACTCCTTGCACTATACCCAATATTGAACATGATGTTGTCTACAAAACATTGCGTCCTCAAAAGCACTATTACTAGATGGATTCTTATGCATAAGAAAGGCATGGGTTAGGGACATTGATGGCTGAATTTTTTTTGATGTTATTTTTCCATAAAAACCCCTTTATACACTTGTAAATCAGCCTTATTAGTGAGATGACATGGTTGTTCATGCATCATGAAGTAAGTTTCACATTCCCCAATTATGCTTAGTTGTCTACAAGATAAAAAAAAATTCACAATTTTAACCTTAAAACCATCATCATCCATATCATAAATCCATATCATAAATGAGATCACTACCAAAGTA
Organism: Picea sitchensis; assembly: GCA_010110895.2. Classification (NCBI taxonomy): domain Eukaryota; kingdom Viridiplantae; phylum Streptophyta; class Pinopsida; order Pinales; family Pinaceae; genus Picea; species Picea sitchensis. Next base: position 716,504 of record SNQJ01S0000110.1, read on the forward strand.
AAAACAACTTATATCTCATTTATGTCCTTCAATATGGAGGAGAACATCAATATTTTAAATTTTTTTTGTTGTCATGCTCTTCATCAACTAAAAATATTTTAAATTTATTTGTTGTCATGCTCTTCATCAACGAAAAGTTTGAAGACCTTTATATAAGTCACGTGCTTATACTATGATCGTGAAATCCAAATTATGCAATGTGCTTGGTATTACTCCATGATTATTTATTAATGATATTTATATTATTTTTAAAATATATTAAAAGTTAAATGTTATCTTTTTACTTTTATAATTACTTTTAATAATATTTCAAAAAATATATAATTATAGATATAAAATAAAATAAAAATAGAAAAAATAATTTGTAATTTTTTATTTTCTAGTTTAACCAACTTCTATAAAAGTTATTTGCTAGTTTTAAGCATCTGACCGATGGTTAATATCTACCCAATTGAAATCACAAATTGATTTTCCAAAACATTAAAAATCCTATAGTGTAAAGGTTTTGACTCACTGTTCTATTAAATGGTTTTTTAGCTGGTTATATAAATTAATACGAATTATTGATTTTTGTTATTCAGAATTCATTTTTGAATGTAGAAATAGATTCAACATGTTGAAAAACTTTTAGTACACTCAGATTTTATAGAAATAATCACTCAAATTTACTAATCAAACAATTTCTCACAATATTTCAGACAAATAAATATCCCTAAAAAAATCTTCATTTCATAGAATCTTTAACCTCATACTACTAAAATCTTTAGCCTACTACTATTAGATACAAAAAGACATGACATGAAGTAACTCATTTCCGCTAATTTGAAGGAAGTGTTGGGTGAAAGCGACCAATCTTTCTTGTCAATGATTCTTTGGAGACTTCTACAGGAAGTCGTTGGAAACTTGGGGTTATTTTAATAACGTAATTAATGGACTAGTTTCGTTTTGTTGTATATTACATTATTCACCATTTTTATAAAGTTTGGTTGTCAAAGATTCTTTAACTTTATTTACACGTCATTATTGACAACCGACATAAGAGTTTGGAAGGAATCGTTGCTGAGTTTTTTTTCCAGACAAAAGACTTCGGGAAGAATCATCGCAGAGTTTTTTTTTTTTTTAAATTATTTATAAAGACAAAAGACTTTGGGAGGAATCATTGCAGAGGTTTTTCTTCCAGGAATCATTGAGGTTGTGGGAATATATCAATGGGGGGCTATTAGTAGCGCAAGGCTTGCATGGTTCCAGCGTTTTCAATTGACCAGATATTGGATTAAAGCTCCCTTCAGTAGTGGCATCTTCAATGATATTTTATGGAAACTCAGATATCAGACGCGGCGAGGCTCCAATTGTCAAACGTTGGGGTGCTGTAAAAGTTTTTTTAATCGAGGCCACCGATATTAGTACAGTGTTTTCAGCGCGTAAACTCCACTAAGAAGAAGCCGCCAATATAGAAAAGCAAGAAAATCGGTGACAATCTACACAGAATGTTGTGTTGCCGAAAAAGCAAGAAAATCGATGACAACCTACCCAGAAGGTTGTGTTGCATTGATCAGCATATATGACGACTTCAAAATATTATGAGGTCAAGAAGAATGACGGTGATATTGACGAAAGGCAAATATTTTAGAAAGATATAGAGTAAATGTTTTTATTTTTTTGGCAAGATATTTGGAGTCACACATTTCAATGGTTTCAACCGAGATTATATATTCTGGATATTGTAAGTTTTTGAGCTTGCTATAAAATACGATTTAATGTCGCCAATAATTATATTAATTATAATAATAATAGTTTAAAATATCTACCAAAACTATATTTCTTAATTAAAAAATTTAAAATTTTTTAGACTTACGTTAAACTTTAGTAAATGACATCTTTACATATGGACTCTAATGTTACAAACTGCGACCATTATTATTATTATTAAATTTAGAATTTTTATATCTTTTAAGAAAGTTATGTTTTATATATTGCTTATGTTATTGATTTTAGAAGTTATTCAACATTTGTAAATTTATATTAGTTTGTATTTATCATGTTTTAAAAGGATTTTTTTTTTAAGATACAAATATTTTCTTAACATTTTGTCAATTTAAAAAATTATTTATTAGAGGAACTTAATATCTCAACTAGTCATAGATTCATAGTTTATATTTATATATATATATATATATATATATATTATGTGTAAATTTTAACTAGAATGGTTGAGAAGAATGATTGTTATTTTCTTATTCCTATTCAATTTCCATAAATGACATATTGAGCTCATAATAAGTATATTATTATAATGACTTAGAGCCTTATTTCAAAATATATATATATATATATATATATATATATATTAGAAAATTACCTTTGATTAATTAAAATTTCTTAAATAACAAAGAACTACTTTTTCAATATAGAAAAAAAAATTATAATTAATATATATATCAATTCCATTTTAAAAATAAAAGTAATGATACAACTCTTTTATATATATATATATATATTAAAAAAATTAAAAGTCTATCTACATTGTGAAGTAATACTTAAAATTACAATATTTAATAACATATATATTAATATATGTACACTTGAATAGTGAACCGCTACACATTATATTTATTACGATATAAAGTTTCAAAGGCTGGTGAATATTATAAACTTTACAGGATCATTTACATTTTTTGTTATAGTAAAGGAATCATATGAGACATTTATAATAGACACATATATGTTCAATTGATCTTAATTAATTTGAGGATAATAGATTACGCTATTACTTGGCAACGTGTATTACTTTAATAGAAGACATTTATAATAAACACATATATGTTCAATTGAAGTTAATTAATTTGAGGATAATCGATTATGCTATTACTTGACAACCCGTATTATTTTAAAGACGATAATATATTATGTCAAAACATTAATTGTAGGCGTGGGTGTTTTTTTAATATAAATTAAGTATTTTTAAGTTTTATTTTTATATTAAAATAATAATGAATTAAACTTTGCTTTGTAATAAAATGAAAATTTTAAAAATTATGATATTGCATGGGTATATGATCTAAGCATTTGCAACTTGTGGGTTTAGGGTTTTGTTGACGGGTGTTTATGACACATCATCAATGAGAAGAAAAGCTCTCATTCCAAGTTGTCTAACTAATTCAAGCCTTTTAAAGTAACCTATTCTGATGGGTTTTACGACTCCGTGGTGAAAACAAAAAGATAAACTAAGAAAGCAAAATGACTATCTATCTATACAAAACCACTATGTACATTTGCTACTACACCTATCTATTAATATATAAATAAAATTGTACTAGAGTTTGAGTAACACATGAGGATAATAAAACTATTCTAAAACTAATTAATCACACAAACAACAAAATGAATGAATATGATTTATGATAATATAAATAAAATGACCAAAACGTTTTAAGTTTAAGTTTTTAATCATTACTCATTCAAAAAATAAATTAACCAATAAAATATAACTAACCTGTTGTTGATCAACAATAATAAAGAATTGTGATTTTTTTCTTCCTATGTAAGATATGATCTAGTAACCTGTTTGCCAAGCAAAAATCTATGATGAGCACTTTACAGAATAGAAAAAATAAAATTATGATATTACCTGAAGAAATTCAAGCAATTTCAACAATTCATAGGTGACTTGTAAGCAACAGAAAGATAAATATGATCCATTATGATGTTATGTAATTCAATACACAGAGAATGAAAGCAACTCCAGTCATATGCAATTGATATAACAAATTCAAATGTTCGAGACAACTCAGAACACAAAGATATATGTCTTATGTTTAATGTATCATATGGATTGTAATAACTAGAAATCATGAACAATAATGTGAACAAAAAGAAGAAAAACATTAAAGCATATAATGATGAACAGACAAAAGCTAACACATGCAATATATGTTTTATCTTTGAAAAATATGAAAGGTAACATGACTAATAAATAATCACATCACACAATTTGTTGTCCATACTAAAGCCATCAAACAAACTACCTTTTCATATCTTTCCTTCCCATAAAAATCTTAGTCCATCCTCCGGGATTCCAATGTTGTTCTTTCAAAATAAAAAATGAATATTTAAAGGGACTCTTGATTGATTCTCCTATCCAAAAGAAAGGGATCAAACTGTCCAAAATAAGGACATTCTAACCTCCAATCTAAATTGGAATAAAAATAACAAAAATTATAACAACTCAATATATTTGTTACAAATGATCATACATGATTGATAACTGCTTGAGAAAGGTTCTAACATTTTTCAAACGAAATAACATCCCAACTCTCTAACAGCTTGATCAATGCACAAGTCAACCATGCGAGTGTTGTAAAAGGCCTGGAAAAGACAAAATAAAAATAATATTAAAATCTGATTAAAAATATCATAAACTAATATAAGACAAGCTAATTCTATAGCTAGTATAAAAAAATCATGTAACAAATCATGCTTTAACAAAACAATCAAAACAAACCACAAATCTATTTACCAAATCAAACATTTGAAAAAGAAGAATCATTCATTTCTGAACTCATAACAACATTGATATTATTTGAATCCTTAATGATGATATCCCTAGATTTTCTGAATCTTTTATTTTCCTGAAGAAGATTTTACTGCAATTTGGATCTCAAATCTCGATTTTCCCTTTCAAGATCTCTATTTTACATCAACGTCCGGTTAAGACGCATTTACAAGTATGGGATTCTTGTGTAGAATCTTTGAATCCATGCTAAACATTCATCACAACATACATGTTTCAGGTTTGGGAGTGATTTATTGTAGTATGAGTCTGGGATCTTTTCCTATGACATCATAGCCTTTAAATCGGTATGTACACCAAAGAAACCCTCACAGGATTGCAGAGGGTTGCATAAATTTTCCCTTAACCTTGCTTCAAGTGAAATAGAGGAAGATGGGCATGAATTAATTGATTGATATGAGGAGAGGGATGATATATTTATTCTATAAACCTAGACACCTGAGAACTAGTTTGAATCTCTAAGAAAGTGAAAGAACTTCTTACTTCAATCGAAACAAAATTTCTGAGAAATTGTTCTTCACAAAATGGGACGTATCTCTTAAATCATTTGGTTTTGGAATAAAATTTTCGTGTGGATAGTAAATGAGGCCATTTAGGAAATGGGTTTCTGACGATTTTGTCAAATTCATAACTATTTGATCAGAATTCATCCCGCAAGATCATGTCTATGTTATAGAATTACGGGTTTGAACTCTGTTATATTATCATGGGTATGTAAAACCTCAAGGCCATTTGGTTCTGATGTCACTATAGGGGACATAACAGGAATGCACCAGAATACAGTGAGGTCAAGTAAGTGAGAGCCACCAAAGCGATGACTGAGCAGGGTAAGCCGATGAGTCTCAAAGTGAGACATGTAAACATACCTGAAGCTAAGAGAAATGTGGATAAGCTGAAGGTACCCTGTTATCATTCCACACTTGGAATATTGATTTTCTCTAGCTGAGAAAAGGACATGTGTGGTATGCACAACAAAACCCATGTAACTATTGTTGCTTGCCACAAAACCTTGGACTGCAAACCAATAACTCTCCGTTGTTGCGATCATGATTTATAGAATATCCAGAAATTTTGGTGATAAGGAAAGCCCATCATAAATTAATATAGTATAGCATAGGTTTTTGGGGATAATGATAAGGATTTTTCCTGAGCGCTTAGATTTCTCCAAAGATTTTCAACTCTTTAATTGTAACGATTAACCTAAGCTCAGATATAGGTCGATATGTCTAAAAACATTCACGCATAGCCATTTCATTACCCTAGGAGATAATCAATCTTTTGTTTAAATATAGCGATAATTACTAGATCATTTCTCACGATTACAACTAGAAGAAACAATAAATCTTTTAAATTATGCATGGGATTACCAAAAAACAATTTTATTCTTAGTTGTTACTAGACGAAGAAGGTTAAATTCATGCTTCACAATCATGAATTTAGAGAAGGGTAACAAACATCAAGTCACACAAAATACACATGAAAAATCGATTAAAAATAACAAGCGATATAAAAAGAAAAAAAAACCTTTACACTATAAACTATCAACTTGACAATTTCCATTGCCCGGAGGTGAAGCACAAGATGTAAAAAAAATGCTTCGGATAGAAACATAAAAAAAAGAAAATAGTTGGGCTGCCAACAAATGGCGACTCACTGGGCGAAGCAGTTATCTCTGACCCATTAAACTTTCATCGCAGGGAGAAAAGAATAAGACTTGAGGATGATTTTGACTTCTTTGAAAAAAAAACTCTTTTTAATGTTAGACAATATTAAGATCATCTTAGATTTATAAAATATCACCATGTTTATAATCAGAAAAAGAAGAATAACTGCTTTCCAGAAGACTACAACATGAAAGTATGTTCTAATCAAAAGGTAATGATGTTTATAAAAAATTACTTCAATATCGTTGACATAGCCATTGCTTCTAGAAGGCATTTATAGCCTCGACAGGGATGTCATTTAACCCACTCAAGTACTTTAATCCCATCCAATAGTTTCCTATCCGGGATATATACTCTCTAGAAAGATGACTTATAAGCACATACCTGCTATCTCTTAAAACCGACATTGATTCATTGCCAGCATGCCTGTTCAGTACCCCGACGAAGTTGCCTTGGTATCATGAGTGCATTTACCCACTGTCAATAGGCTTGTGCAATACCCTGACAGTTTTACACACATTTCCCACACTTAAGTGTTTTTCAAACCTCTTACGTCATTTATAATAATATAATTTAGAGATTTTGTAAATGAAAAAGTGAGCAGGGTGATACTGGAGATTGAGTACAGGACAGGTATATTATTGATTACTATTTATTTGCTTTCAAAACTTGAAGATTTATCATGGTTTAGATATTTTAGTTTTCAATTAAGAAATCATCTAGAGAATGGGGAAGTGCTTAAAAGTGATCTTTTAAGAACATGGATAGTGTAAGAAGTCTAAAGATCATCGTAGTTTCCAAAGATCTCTACATGTTTCAAGGGTAATACTCTGACAAAGATTGTTTAGGATTTCATAGTACTCTAATAACTTATAAATCAATTATCTGAGATGAACCTTAACATCAGAAACTATTTGAACTGTTTCAAATTGCTTTTTAAAAAACATAAGTCTTGAAATGAATGCTTCCTTCAACAATCACTCTTTGATAAAAAATATATTGATTCAAAAAGACAGACAAGAAGAAAATTCAATCAAAGAAATCAAAGAAAAAAAAAAACACAGAGCAAACCGAAATTTTATTAATGGGATTCAAAATCATAAGTACATCAAAACAAACAAAATCGAAATAACAAAAGAAAACTTTTAATGAAATGATTTTGGCCAAAGGTAAACACGAGTTTTTGGATCCACTAGCATCTCACTGTAAAAAAAAAGAAAGAACTAAATCATATAAAGTCTCATGTGCGGGCATGCTCTTTTATTAAGATAGGGATGCATGAGATGTTACTTTGACCAAGCATTATTATTAAAAATAAAAGAGACTAAAATAAAATAGAAAAATCCTTATTAAGATGAGTGCATTCCTACTCGTGGCACCTTGGGTTAGGGTTGAATTCAGGTGAATTGACAGTTCAAATTTACTTATCTCTTTACTTTCCATTTCAAAATTTCCATGATGATAATGCATTTTTTAAAAGAAATATTCAATGAAAAGTAGAGATAAAAGGATTAAAGTGGAATTCCCTGACAACATTCATATTATGGTTCTCTTGGTGTACCCACTTGTGTTCATAACTGGATTATTACAAAAAGAAACAATGAGAAAGAAAACTAAAGGAAACCTACTCCTAAACCTACTTTAACTGCTAAGCAAATCAAAATACTAAGTGAAGTCATGCTTCCAATGTAACCATTGGAGCAACTCCAATCCTGCAATGAAAACAAAAATGAATATTAGTAACAAGAATGGAAGTGCATCAAAGTAAGATACAAATACATCATACTTACCTTTATAATAATCATTTAGAAACAAAGCAATAATGACCTTACCATTCCCTTGAACACTTTTGATGTATGAATTCTCCATCCTATCCGCAATTCTGTCGCAATATGGATCACTGAAGAATAGAAGAATGCAAGTGAGTTCAAAAAACTTGCCAAAATTATGAGGACCTGACATAACCATCGGCCAAGATTGAAGTGCCCCATCATCTTGACATTTTTATGTTTGCCTATGAATTTCTTCGTGTGGAGGATACAAAAAGAATGTGTTAAGTTTACTTACTTGATCTCCATTCACAAATAAGGTGAAAACAACTTTACCATTCTTTGGAAACTTTTCAAGATATGAACATTCCAGCCAATATGAAATCCTATCATAATACATGCAATTACCAACATAGGATCGTTCAAAAGTATTCATAGATGAAAAATATTTATGATGAAAATAAGGTACCAGATTGGAATGGAAATAATCTTGTAAAAGGATCTTGATGTTGTTGGTAGGATCAAAATAATAAGAACTTATCATGATTTTTAACTGAATAAGAAGTGTCCCATTCTCTTGAAACTTTTCACTGATCTTGAATACTTCAATATTAACCATTTGAGGCAAACTGAATGGAACAACCAAATTTTTTGAATAATCATCACTGGTAGTGGTGTTTGGTTGATTATAATTTTCAATCTCAAATAATTGATTGTGGTAAAAATAGAATCCTTCTTTAAACACAAATTTTGAAGAATCAATGGAAGAAGAAATTTGAGACCCTTTTAAATCATCCCTTAATTCCTCCATAGATAAATAATTAGAATAAGAAATAATATGATCATGAGTGGAAATGTTCTCCTCTTTATCTTCTATGTAAAAATCATCTTTAATTTGTACTTGATTATATAGTGCAGGATTCATTCCAAAGTGATCTGGAACACATGATTGCATAGCATGATGATAAAAAATATCAGGGTACAAGGAATAATATGTAGAAGAATTGAGGAGACAAAATGCATCTCTTGAAATGATCGGAATATGTGTTTCGAATTGTGGTTTTCTTCCCTCTCCTTGAATAAATTGATCAACCTTTGTTGTATGCTCTTTTAAAAAATACAAGACAGTTTCTAAGAGAAATTTGGCTCATTGTGTAAGGGAAAATGTGAGATAAAATCACTAGATACAGATGGTTGATTAATAGTATGACTAAAGATGTTGTCTCCTACTGATTGATCATGAACTTGTTCAACTAAATTAGGGGAAGTTTTATCATCCACATGATTATCAACTTCACATTCGATCTCTTTTACTTCATAAACAACTATAAAATCTATGAGAGTGTGACAACCGTCCTTTTTTAAATTCAAGGTTCCTTCCTCAGCGGGAGGAGATATTGTTCGGAAAGAGTGATTAGAAGTGACAATTTCATTTTGTAAAATATGATGTTTCTCCCAATCTTCAAAAATGAAGAAGTTGACAAAAATTGTGGTTCTTCAAAGTCTTCAAGATCAACATGAAAATTGGAACCATCTTGAGGTTGAGTATTAGTGCTCAATTTAGATTGGTTAACAATTAATCGATATTGCTTTTCTGAGAGATAAATGAGATATTGAAACCATTCATCAATAAGAGGCATTTATTTCAAAGGGAATCTAGTACAAACATGTATGAACCCAATTGAAAAATCCTTGAATGATTAATCATTTTCTTTCCTTAAGCAACTTAATTCTTCACCTGATTCATAATTATCATAATTGTTAAAATCTGATAAAAACTCAGTTCCAAACTCAAACCAGGAATGAATTGAATTAGTCGGAAAATATTTGAACCAATATTTAACCCGACCTTGGAAGGTAAGAGTGAACAATATTCATATAACATTAGGTTCAATGATATTATGTTTTAAACATTTATATAAAAAAATACAAAGATGGTCTTTTGCAGATGTACTCCCTTCTCCGTCGAATGTAAGTTGTGATAAGAGATAAAGTGTCTTACTGGGAATGTTAATAGATGATCAATGATATTATGTTTTAATTTATATAAAAAAATAAAAAGATGATCTTCTACAGATGTAAACCCTTCTTCGTCAAATGTAAGTTCTAATCAGAGATAAAGTGTCTTATTGGGAATGTTAACAGATGGGAAATTAAAAACATGCTCCCATACAGAAATTTGGGCAGGATCCATTATTGTAAGGTGACAATAAAGAATTCAACTCTGAGTTAGATTGTTATATAACTAGCCCTTAAGAATTTGGATGAAATTACCGAAGGATAGATAATGAATAAAAAAGAACTATGGGAGAAGAACTTAAATGATTAAAACAAATAATTTGAAACTAAAACATTCAATCATTTAATTTTATTCAAACCTCCTTCTAGCACCATTTGTTGATGGGCGTTTATGAGGCAGCGTCAACTGGAAGGGAATAGTCCGATCTGAGGTTGTCTAAATAACACAAGCCATTTGGAATAACTACCCCTGGCGGGTTTAACAGATCCATTAGCCAATAAAGGGATCTAATCTAAACTATGAAAATAAAATAACTAACTATGCATTAACGAAGATCTACTATATACATTCACTATTCTCACTTTTATATACAACATATACAAATAAACAAGTGCGAGATTTATGAGAAACCTTGTAAACTAAGGTTGTACAAGAGAACCAAATCTTAGGAAAAATTAAATAGATCTAGAACATACTACTAATCTAATTTTAACCTTGAAACTCAAAAAAAAAGGAAAAGAAATTAATGTAAATAATAATGTTTTAACTTAAATAAACAAAGTGTTTAAGCTTAAATGTAAATTTACATTCACAAAATATAAATCAAAACAAATAGAAAATCATTAACCTATGGTTGACCAGTATTTAAAGAGAACTTTTGGTTGTGCCTCCCTGTATACCGCTGCTCTAACAACCTGTATGTTAAGAGAAATATATAGCAGAAGTTTGTGTAATTCTAAGATTGTGACAATGTTAGGATGAAAATCACTTTGATTGAGAATTTAAATCTTATTTAAAATGCAGAAAGAACAACTTTCAAATCATGATTCTTAGTGAAGATATAATAGACTAATCGACAATAATAAAAATCTCAATTGAACAATCATATCTTTACAAATCTGAATTACATGAATAAACTCAATACAATACAATATTTGCATCAAGATAATACAATCACCGAGACCAAGATAATTGAGATAATAGATTGTTAAAGATTGACAAAATTAATACATAAATGATAGCAATTAACCATGTATTGATAAAACAGACTAAAACTAATTTAAATCAATGCATAATCAATTACTCAAAGAATATGCACCATAATCAAAGTATATTATAATGAAAACAAAACCCTTTTACTCACATGACAAAAACCATTAATCAATCTCGAATTTCATATTCTTCTTTGAAAACGCTGGTCCATTCTCCCAAAAATTCCAACCATCCGTTACTCCTTTTGAAAAGAAATAAATTACAAAATAAATAATATACAAAAGAAAGGATAAAAATCCTGCTCTGAATTTCTTCAATATCCTCCCTCTATGGCTCTGAACTCTCTCATATATTTATGCAATGAAGGAACAGTCTAGGCGTCACTAACAATTTCCGCCACCTGAAATTTTCCTTGGAAATATACCAAAATATCTCTCAAATAGCGCAATTGTTTGGTAAAATTCTCTCAACTCAGCTAAATGGGTCCATTCTGCAAATGGGTTTTCAGCCATTTTTTGAGATTCCTCACGGTTTTGCTGCAATTAATGCTACAAAATCGTTCATCTGTTCTTGACCGCATTTCCAAATATTATATGTTATTGCTCATAAATTATTTGCAGCAATCCAATGTTATTTTTGGATCAATTATCTTGAACGTATTTAGATAAGAAAATCAATCCATGATTAGATCCGTACCAAATATCTGATAATAGAAACTTGTGAAACAAATATAAACCAATTTAATAACCTAAATATAAAAATTCTGAATAAAACAAAATCTAGAACAATAAAATTAAAATGAATTTAAACTAAAAGCTAACTATAAGTTGTAAACAAATATTGGTTATATTTTCCTTTAAAATATGATCTTAAAATTCTAGAAGCTTCAAGTTCATGGAGATGAGAAAACTATTACTTTTTACTTTCCACAAAATCAAACAAATGATAGATAATTTTTTATTTTTTTTTAATTATTTTGAAATGAGATCCAAAATGACAAAATAATTTAATTAATTAAGCCTGTTATCTCCTCAAATAAATTGATGGAGATTTTTCTTTTTAGGTAATAGATTGTGGTCCAAAAAAATTTATTTTGAAATTTCTTAGGGTATGTTAGAGAGTCTATTTTCTGTAAAGAAACTTGGAAAAAACTTTTGATTTGGTTTTGTCAAGCAAAAGAGAGAATCTCAACGTTCGGTGGTTTAGGCGAGCCTAAAAAGTGCTCATAAACCACCGAAAGCCTTCGTTCTCGGTAGTTAAGGGGGAAAAGCAAAAGCCCAGTTAACCACCGAAAATGTTTCCACGGAAAAAAAAGAAAAGCTCGTGTTTTTGCTCAAGCTAGCTGTCAATTGGAATAATCATGAAGACATAACTGCCGAAAGTCCATGGAGGTGGTGAGGTATGCATGTTATTATTGCCTCTATCCGAAGATTGATACCCTCTTGTCCTTTTAACTACATTTGTCATTTCAGAATTAAGGCTCGGCAGAGACACAAAAACTCATGTGTGATTCTTGACTAATAGACGTGATTAGTTACATGGCCCCTCATTATCTCTAGTTACGAGGATACAGATCCATTATGAACCTAATTAATCTTTGTTTTGATTCCATTAATTACCAATTCGAATCTGAGAGTCATTGTGACAGTCTTGAGCCCGTGATTTCATCTAGTAAATGCATACTCAGAGGCCATAATCTCGTTTTTGTGGTGATTTCCAAGTGGAGTTCGAGTTCAGTAGATGGTTATCGAGCCAATTGTCATACCAATCAAGCCAAGTCGAGTCATCAGGTAGTTTGAATTTCATATTGTTTCAATTTTATTTTATATCTCACCTAAACTTGAAATTTTCGACTTATATTCAGGAAGTCTGTTGTTTAGATTCGGTTAGTGGTTGAGCTATGCAATCAAAAATCTGAGTCACCCTGTCTCATTTGTTTTACTCTGAGTCATACTCCCTATCACCCTAAATCATAGAGTCTTTGTATCCCTGGCATGAAGATTTTCCTAAATCATAGGTACAGGTTAGAAATTACTAAATGCCAAAAGCAGGGCCAACCCTAAGGGCTAAATTGGATGGAGTTTGGTACCTTGAGGCTCACACTGAGGTGGCTGAGTTATTCAAGCAAACTGGAGTCTATGCATATTGTGAAAAACTGGCAGATTTCCACCAACAGGTGTCTGAAACCTTTGCTACCTCGTATGATGGAAGAGTAGCAATAGTGGGAAAATAGGAGTTTGTGGTTGATGAGGAAGCCATATATGAGTTCACTGGTCTCCCTAGAACAAGGGATTGCTGGTTCAAATAAACTGTGCCTTCAAACATCGAATTTAGATCCTACCTACAGCCTCTACACAAGGATCTTATATGGAAAAAAGACATACCAATGTCTTATCTGGAACCTAAGTGGAAATCTCTCCTAAAGGCAATCTTTCTCTATATCACCTGTGAACGTAGATACAATAGGGTTATGTTTTACCACTTTAAGCTATTGAACCATTTCACAGGAAGGTCTCGCATCAATTTTCCTTTCTACCTGCACAAAGCTCTCACAAAAATGGCCAGACAAGTCCAGGCGAAGCCTACCAAAGTGTCCAACAGGTTGTGACACCAAGGGTTGATTACACTCATTATTAAAGAGTCCTTGAAGAAGAAACAAGTGGACTAAAATTACTTCTTATTTTTGAATGAGTTCCAAACTAATTTTCAACAGGATGAAAAGGGGAAGAAGTTTGCTGCTAAGAATTCCATCACGCCCAAGAGAAGTCGAATAAAAAGGAAGGCTATCTCACCTCCAAGAGAGTCAATAGAATCATCCTCTGCTTAAAGAAACAGAACCAAAAGGAAATTACAGTTTGGTAAAGAGGGTGAGCAGACCAAGGACCTTGCTGAAGGAGATAACCCTTTGAACTTACCTTACACTGACTCAGAGCTAGAGTAGGAGTTAGCAAAGACACAGGGTGATGAATAGGCTAAGCAAGTTGCAGAAGATTATCCCAACTTGCCCTCACCAACTCCTCCAGATGAACACAATCAACCATTAGGAAAATCTTCTTCAAGCAATCCTAAAGCATCCAAGACTCAGAAAATCAATAAACTTTTGAAACAAATCTATGAGATGGAAGTTTTAGAAAGAGTCATTAAAAAGGAAAATACAGACTTGATTGAAAGAAATGTAGAACTTTTTAACATGAACCAAAGTCTCAAGGAAAAGCATGATAAAATCAAGGACATGAATAGGGTGATGATAAGAGAGAACATGAAGCTGTACATGAAGCTTAGACTTCTGAGGCTAAAGTTACAAGAGTCTCAACCTCCAATACAGGAACCAACAGGCTTGGAAACTCTAGCTGAGTTAGCTACAACAATGGTGGATATACCACAGTCTTCCACACAACAAGTTAAAGCTCCCGGATCTGTATGAGGAAGAGTTGCATCATCAAAGAGGCCTTGAAAATTCAACAAAGCATCAAGGTAATCATTTTTTTTCAGTTTTGAAGTTTTGGAAAAAGCTAAGTTTTCGGTGGTTTAGGCGACCAGGACGATTGTTCATTAACCACCGAAAGCAGAGCTTTCAGTAGTTAATACACCCAAAATTCCTCCATGTTAACCACCGAAACTTGTAACTAGCGAGAGAAAGCTAAATTTTGCATAGATCAAGGTTTTACTAATCCAAATCATTTGAAAACACTTGTAATGGATAGATGTTGAATTAAAGATTCAGATTCAAGATCCATTTTTGGTGTATAAGGATTAGAAAAGGTAACCAAGTTGGTTTTGGTACCTATTTTTGGTGGCAACAAATTAGGATTTTTGCACAACTCAACAAATTCGAATTTTATCTCTTGGAAGAGTCATCAATCAGCCTTGGAAGGCTATTCTGCACTGCACAAGGACTCTACAAGATCTGAAGACCATGAAATGTGGAATTGACCTCATTTTGAAGATCATTCCTTATCTTTTGCTAGTTAGTTTTGACTTTCTATTTTAGGCATATCTGATCCATTAATTCAGGATCTAGATACTCTGTTGTAAAAGCTATAAAGCTGAAAACATAAGATGAACTAAGTGTTCGATTTTGAGTTATACATTCTACTATTTTGTATGAAAGACATTTTCTTTAATATATCAAGCCTGCAAGCTTCTTTCATTTGTTATTGTCAGACCCTCCTTCATCTTTGTCTATGCATATTAGTGGAATTCATTCTTTTGTCTCTGTTTAATGGTCCTATGGTAACTGTCATCTTACTTTTGATTGTTAAGCAAGAATCATAAGCATCTTTGACTAGTTTTTTGACCCATCATATATATGGTTTATGTATGTTTTGGTTAACCGATTGGTTTTCTTATCCATCTGTTATACAAACCTATCTGATAAATAGCTCTTGAAGGCCTTGTGTTGCATGAATATAGTTAGACTGTCTTGAAGATACAATCTAGAGATTAGGATATTCATGTTGATCCAAACCCACACTTATTATTGAGAAAATAGTTTCCAAAAAGATTAAGTTACCAGACATCTCTGACTTACAGCCTAGGAGAGTTTCCTGGAGTGATAACAAATTGGCGTCGTTGGCGGGGAGAGGAGATTGAAGCTCAGCTTCCTTGGGAGACGACATAGATCCATCTTTGATGATAGACAAATCCTGGACATCATTTGGGTTGTAATCATCTATCTGGCAACTCCATTCGAACGAAGTGGCTCCAAAAAGAGCTCACACCAGGGCGAACCAAGAAGGCCCACTAGCAACACCAGTTCTAAACCTTGAGAAGATCATTAGTAAGGGAAAATCTTTACAAAGATAGGCTTCTAGATCTGCAAAGACCTCAAATCCAGGTATTCAAAAAAACACTTCTTCTTTCATATCTAAAGAAACTCTAGTTGAATCCGCTACTGCTGAAACTCATAGTTCTAAATAAATTGAAATTGTATTGGAAAGATTGAAGGTTGAGGAGGCTTCAGTTTCCTCTAATGTTGCAGACTTTGTTTTTGAGCATGATATTACATCCAACCTTAAAGAGGTAATTACAAGATCCCCTCAGCATAAATAAGCCTCTTCTTCTTCCTCCTTGAATTCCTCATCCACAAAGCCTATAGAGGGTGTTTTCTATACTCATACTAATCTGCCCATTCTCGAAGATATTTTACAAGATCTTTCCTCTAAGGGAGAATAAAGCTTAGCCTTATTGCTTGGTCAATTTTACAAGGCCTCTTATTTTCCACCCATTTCGGAAAATTTTGCTCAAAGTGAAATAAGAAAATCATTTTTTATAAACTTAGCCATCCCATCTCAGCCTTCATCTCTTGAAAATTCTTCCTCTGCATCAAGCCCTAAGATTTCCATGGCTGTCCCTTTAACCAAGATGGAACAAATCTTAGAAAACAGGTATGCTCCACTTGTCTTTCCCAATCCCTTATCTACCATGCCAACTGGAGACTATTAGAAATATATGCCAAAGTTTACCGGAGTCGGGGATTATACTGCCGAAGAACATATAGAAGCCTTTTATGCTTATGATGAAAATATTAATATTTCAGAAGAAGATGTGTGGACTAGAGTTTTTGTGCAGAGTTTGGATGGCCAAGCCAGGATGTGGTTCAAATAACTACCAGCAAATTCAGTGACAGGTATTGAGCAATTAGATGAGGTGTTCTTAAAACATTGGGGAGAAAGAAGAGACCTCCTATATTACATTTCTGAATTCAGAAACTTAAGAAGAGAAGATGGGGAGTTAGTCTCAAACTTCATCAAAAGATTCGATAGGATGTTTGGAAAGATCCCTGCAGAGGTCAAGCCAAGTGACACATCAACAAAAATCACATTTTTTGCTGCTTTTGATCCAGATTTTTCTTTAATCCTTAGAGAAAGAAGATCAACCACACTTGCTTTAATGCAAGATGCTGCTCTCGAAGTCGAATCAAATATTATGGCATCTTAGTAACTCAAAGGAAAAGTTGAGAGAAATAAGTTTTTTGTCGAGCCCCTTCTTCTTCTAATAGAAAAATGGAAAAGATGTCCAAGATGTTGGACAACTTGATATCTGAAATATCAAAATTGAAGATTCAGAGTCAGCAGCCAGCAAGGATAAAAGAGCCAAATCCTTTTGTCCCTAGAAATCCAAATGCTTTCCCTTATAGAAGGAATAATCAACAAGTCCAGATCCTCCAAAGAGACAATAATGCAGCTAATGATCAAAGAATCAAACCCCCTTTCCAAAATGCAATGCTAGAAGAGGAACAGGGGCTACCTCACGATGAAGTTGAAGAAGCAGATGACATAAATTGTTTTGGTGACAAAAATGATTCCTCCTTTTTGACATAAGTAGATTATGAAGAAGCCCATATGGATCAAGAGATTCATGAGGCAAGTATCGAAGAATCTGTCTATCAGAAAGATGATCAGAAAGGTTATAATTTAAGATCTAAAAATGCTGCTCCTAAACCATTGCCCGCTACTCCTGTGAAGAAGAAAGAAGTTGCTGCCAAGCAGCCCGTCGCTCCTATAAAGCAGACCCCCATTTCTGCATAATGGCAGGATAAGCAATCTCAGCCCCAAGTCAAGGAGCAAGCTATCCTCGGAGCTCCTTCTAATGAGGTAAAAACTTCTGACAAATCATCATACTCTTTCAATTTCGAATCATAAATTCAGAAAGTAAAAATACCTATGCCATTGACTGAACTTATGAAGAATGACATTTTCAAGTCTGCCATCCTGAAGTCCCTTGAACCAAAGACCTCTTCATCTGATGATTTTGTAAACTTACAAGATGAAAATCCAACAGTAACTATAGGGCCTATGATAGAAGATCAAGATGACTCTTGTCCTCCTTTCTATATATCCCTAAATGTTCATGATAAGATCCTTCACAATTGCTTGCTTGATTCAGGAGCATCACATAATCTTATGCCCAAAGCAGTGATGGACGAGCTTGGGCTTGAGGTCACCAAACCATATCATGATCTCTTCTCTTTTGACTCTAGGAAAGTCATATGCCTTGGCCTCATAAGAGACCTTGTTATAAACCTTGCCCAATTTCCAATGAGAAGCATGGTAATGGATGTCGTGGTTGCTGATATCCCACCCAAGTTCGGACTCCTCTTGTCATGTCCATGGAGAAAAAGGTTAGGGGGTACCTTCTAGATGGATCTTTCATATGCTACAATCCCCTTGTTTGGAGGAGAGCTAAAAAGACTTTACATAGAGAACCAACTTGCCTACATCATCAGTGATGCAAAAAATTCTATAAATCATCCTATTTGTGCTATAGACATACAAATTGGCTCATGTATTCTTCAAATAGATGATTCTTAGTCATCTCCTTTATGTCTTGTGAAGCCCATTGAACAACAAATTGATGAAAAAGGTGCTCCAATTTGGACTATGTATTTTGATGGTGCCAGTACCAAAGATTCAGCAGGTGCAGGGGTAGTTTTGATTTCTCCTTTGGAGGAGGCTATGCATTTGTCTTTTAAGCTTGATTTCAAAATTACTAACAATATAGAAGAGTATGAGGATGTGATATTGGGCTTAAACACAACCAAGGAGATGGGGATTAAAGTATTAAAGGTGTTTGGAGATGCGGATCTCATCATAGAACAAGTAAACAGTACTTTCCAAGCAAAGCATGTCAGATTGAAAGCCTACAGGGATGAGGTATGGAAAATTAAAGATTCTTTTTCCATTTTTGACATTTCTTATATACCCAGAGATATGAATCATCTTGTGGATTCCCTTGCTATTTCAGCTAGCTTGTTTATTCCTCCCATGCTTCCCAGGCTCAATTATGAAATCCAAGTCAAATATAGACCATCTTTGCCCGACAATATTAAATACTGGAAATTTTTTGAAGATGACGATGAACTTAATAGATTTCTCTAGGTGGTAGATGAATTTTCTGATATGCATGTCGACCAGCAAAATCAAAATGTAGAGGAATCCCAGAAGCCTAAGCTAAAACAAAAATTAGGTCAGCATGATATTGTTCAACTACCTAACAATTATATACCTCGGGGTTTGGTACCTCTTGAAAAGATATTCGATCATAACGATGTCCCCTACAAGTCAGATAAGAAGGAAAAAGAGCCTATTGTTCATGAGCACAACATAGGAAACGAAAGCCAGCCTAAATTCATAAATCTGTCCTCTGAATTGACTGTTGATCAGAAGTCTGAATATTGCAGCATTTTGAAAGAATTCTCTGATGTTTTCGCTTAGAAATACAGTGATCTGAAAACTTATGACCTTGATATAATTCAACATAAGATCCCACTTTAAAAGGACACCATCTCTTTCAAACAAAAGATCAGACCTATCAGTCCTCTTCTTTTTCCCTGTAATTGAAAGAGAAATAAAAAATCTTCTTGATGCTAAGATCATAATCCCTTTAAGATACTCTAAATGGATTGCAAATCTAGTAATAGTGAGAAAGAAAAATGGTGAGGTCAGGTTATGTGTGGACTTTAGAAACCTAAAGAGATGCTCAAAGAAAGATAACTATCTCCTACCTAAGATGGAACATTTGCTGCAAAGAATTTCAGGGGCTACTGTTATGTCTTTCATGGATGGTTTTTTTGGCTATAACCAAAATTTTGTCCATCCTGATGACCAAGAGAAGACTGCTTTTACTACTCCTTGGGGTACCTTCATGTATGCCAAAATGCCATTCGGATTAATGAATGCAGGGGCCACTTTTCAAAGGGCCATGGACATAGCTTTCGTGGGTGAGAAGGACAAGTTTGTCCTTATCTATCTCGATGACATCATAGTTTATTCTAGCAGTCATGAAGAACATCTAAAACATTTAAAAAGAGTATTTCTGAAGTACAGGCAGTTTGGGATTTCATTGAATCCCAAAAAGTCCCATTTTTCTCTCAGGAAAGGCAAGCTCCTAGGCCACATTGTCTCAGTAGAAGGTGTGAAAATTGATCCAACTCGGGTGGAAGCAATTCAGAGGCTATCCTTACCAAGGTCGAAAAATGATATTCAATCGTTGCTCGGTAAGATTAATTTTGTTAGAAGATTTGTTCCAAATTTTGCAGAGCTAGTAAAACACATAACATGTATGTTGAAAAAGGGATATGAGATAAAATGGATAGAAAATGAAAGGAATTCATTTTAGGATATCAAACAGGCTATCATGAAATCCCTGACTCTGATTAGTCCAGATTACAGCAAGATTTTCTATATTTTTTCCTTCGCTTCTTATGACACGGTGGCAACAGTCTTGTTACAGAAAGATGATGTCAGTATAGATCACCCAGTTGTCTTCTTCAGCAAAACACTCAGAGATGTTGAACTAAGGTATGATCCTATTGAAAAACAAGCCTATGCTCTCATAAAATCCTTAAAAGCTTTCATAATTTATATCCTCCACTCAAAAGTCATTGCATATGTTCCTTCCCCCTCCGTGAAAGATGTTTTGACTCAGCCTGGTATTGATGGAAAGAGAGATAAATGGATCGCAAAGTTAATCTAGTTCGACATAGAAGTGAAGCCCACCAAATTAGTAAAAGGCCAAGGCCTTGCTAAGATTTTAATGGAGGAAAACCATGAGCTGCTAGACATAAATTTCATAGGGGAAAATTCAACGAGTTTGCAGACGGAGGTGACAGCAGAAGGACAACATAACAATCAACAGGTGGCAAATAATTTGTCTTCTTGTGAATGGTACTCAGGTATTATACAGTTTTTACAAAATCTAGAGGTTCCTCCTGAACTTAGCATGACTCAAGCCCGATCCCTTAAGCTCAGAGCCATCAAATTTTGCATTTACAATAATCTGTTATATTGGAAAGACTCTGCCGGTTTACTACTCAGATGTTTAGACAAAGAAGAGTCAGTGGAAGTTATACATCGGTTTCATTCAAGTGTTTGTGGAGGTCATCATTACTGGAAGATCACAGTTCATAAAATTCTAAGGCTTGGGTACTATTGGCCTTTTCTTTTCTCAAATGTGTGTGCCTTCATCAAATCTTGCGATAAATGTCAAAGATTCACAGGAAAACAACAACTAAAATCTCTGCCCCTAAGACCTATAGTAGTGAATGGCCCTTTTCAGCAGTGGGGTTTAGATTTTATAGGGGAGATAAATCCTTCATCTAGTGGTCAACATAAGTGGATCTTAGTGGCCACATATTATTTTACAAAATGGATAGAGGCAGTTCCCACCAGGAATGCAACTCATCAGGTTGTCATGAAATTTCTTTATGAAAACATCTTGAGCAGATTCGGTTGCCCCAAAAGGCTGGTAACAGATAATGAAACAACTTTCAAAGCCGATGCATTGGTTGACATGTGTGAATCAATGAGAATCCAATTGGTACATTCAACCCCCTACTACCCTCAAGGTAATGGCCTGGCCGAATCATCCAATAAGAGCTTAATCAAAATCATCAGAAAGTTGTTAGAGGAGAAGAAAAATAATTGGGATTCTAAACTAAAATTTTCTCTGTGGGTAGACAGAGTAACTATCAAAAAATCCTTAGGAACCTCTCCATTCAAATTGGTCTATGGAACTGATGCCATTTTTCCTGTTCAACTAGTTTTACCAGTGTCTAAATTTTTTCAGGAAGAGCAAACTGAGTCAAATGATAGTAAGAAGAATGCTTGATTTGGTAGAACTGCAGCAGGTTCGTGAACAGTTAGTGGACAAATCAGAGGCTCATCAAAAGAGGATCAAGGATAATTTTGACAGGAAGGCAAAGGTAGATAATTTCCAGGTTGGTGATTGGGTTCTGAAATGGGATGCCCTCAGACAGGATAAAGGAAAACACAACAAGTTTGATTCTTTGTGGACCGGCCCTTTCATGATAACTCAAGTACACCACAACAACACATTCATTCTGCAAAGTATGGGAGGTGAAGAAATGTTCGGTGGTCCAGTCAACGGGCGATTTCTAAAACTCTATTTTGTCAAAGGCTATGAAGCCTGGTCATTGTAATTTTATTTTTAGTCTTTATCTTTACAGAATAACTCCATGCCCAATGGAAACACTAGCCGAAAGTTTTAAGTTTTCTTTTTTCAAGAAAGGCATCGGTTTTGTGGTTCTTGAAACCTCACAGAGAGGCATTCATCCCCCATAGGAGCCAATGTTATCTCCTCAAATAAATTGATGGAGATTTTGCTTTTTAGGTGATAGATTGTGGTCGAAAAAAATTTATTTCTAAATTTTTTAGGGTATGTTAGAGAGTCTATATTCTGTAAATAAACTTGGAAAGAACTTTTGATTTGGTTTTGTCAAGCAAAAGAGAGAATCTCAGGTTTCGGTGGTTTAGGTGAGCCTGAAAAGAGCTCATTAACCACTGAAAGCCTTCGATCTCGGTAGTTAAGGGGGGAAATAAAAATCCCAGTTAACCACCGAAAAGGTTTCCACGGAAAAAAAAGAAAATCCCGTGCTTTTGCACAAGCTAGCTGTCAATTGCCGTAATCATGAAGACATAACCACTGAAAGTCCATGGAGGTGGTGAGGTATGCATGTTATTATTGCATCTATCTGAAGATTGATACCCTACTGTCCTTTTAACTACATTTGTCATTTCAGAATTAAGGCTCGGCAGAGACACAAAAACTCATGTGTGATTCCCGACTAACAGAAGTGATTAGTCACATGGCCCCCCATTATCTGCAGTTACAAGGATACAGATCCATTATGACCCTAATTAATCTCTTCTTTGATTCCATTAATTACCAATTCGAATCCGAGAGTCATTGTGACAGTCTTGAGCCCGTGATTTCATCAATTAAACGCATACTCAGAGGCCATAATCCCATTTTTGTGGTGATTGCCAAGTGGAGTTCGAGTTCAACAGATGGGTATCGATCCAATTGTCATACCAATTAAGCCAAGTCGAGTCATCAGGTAGTTTGAATTTCATATTGTTTCAATTTGATTTTATATCTGACCTAAACTCGAAATTTTTGGCGTGTGTTCAGGCAGTATGTTGTTTAGATTCAGTTAGTGGTTGAGCTATGCAATCAGAACTCTAAGTCACCTTGTCTCATTTGTTTTACTCTGAGTCATACTCCCCGCCACCCTAAATCATAGATTCTTTGTCTCCCTAGCATAAAGATTTTCCTAAATCACAGGTACAGGTCAACAATTACTAAATGCCGAAAGCAGGGCCATCCCTAAGGGCTAAATGAGACGAACAAAGTTCGCTCACACAAGAATTATCCAAAATATTTGGAATATAACATAATAATCCATGTAGAAATAATGTATAAAATATATGAATAGATAAGATATAAGATGTTACAATTGAGAATGAGGGCTCGTTTATATACCCACACAGGGTGCCCTTAACCAATAGTCATGTCCTTAGAGACATGCCCTTTCATTATTAATAATTATTATTTATTAATTATTTATTATGTTATAAATATCGAATATGTATATTTATGTTCATAACATTGCCTTCCCCTTAAAAATGCTTTGTCCTCAAAGCATACTTTATGGAAGACTTATCTATTGCTCTAGCTTGTAACTACTGTCGCATGCTTCTTCATTATTGACTTAGTAATCGTTGAAGACCTGAGATGATAGGATCTTTTAAGTACTGAGCAGAACTATCTCATTGTAAAGGAGTCTGCCCATCCTAATTCGATCTTTTGCATGGAGAGTTTATAAGGTTCTTGGAAAGAAATTGATGTATTTTGACTCCCATGATAACTTCTATTTTGAGCATCACTTGTAGCTGAAGTAATATTCTTCGACATACTGGTCATTTGTTTCCCTTGATACAAGAATTGGCTAAAGTATCGATTTTTGTGATTAGGATGTCGATAAGGCATCCTTGCAACTCGATCCTTACTTCGTATACTTGTAGTTTTTTGTTGATTAAATTTTGGAATTGATTTTTCTTCATGGTCTAGGATTGTTTCTTCTTCGACATTTGAAGACCTCTTTACATCAGTTGGATTCATGTCCTTTTGAGTTGTAAGTTTGATTGGTTCTATATTAATTCCTTTATCCAGAATTGGGACTTTTGCATCTAATGACTTCTTTAGTTCCATAGGTTTAGTCATTGTCTCTTTATCAACTAATGATGTTTTGCAATCTAGTTTTTCTTGTAAAGTCTTCTTATCATGCTTCAACTTTTTAATATGAGTTAATAAGTTTTTATTATGTCATCTTAATCATAAGAGTTCTTCCTTATTTTCTGACCTATTGTCTATTTCTGATTCTAGATTCTCCTTTCTTTCGTCCTTTAAGATTTTAATTTGTTCAAGTAACTTCTGGTTAAGGTTCCTTAAGTAGGATATTTCTTCCTCCTTTTCGGTTTGTTTCTCCTTGAGAGCTCGATTTTCTTGTTCTAAATTTCCATTCCCTTGTTTCTTGTCTTTTGAATTCTTGATTTTAACTAGTAGATTTTGATTATGATTTTTTAATCGTAATATTTCCTCATTTCGTTCTATTAAGTCTTGGTCCATTTTTTGTCTTTCGATCTTTAGTTCTTCATTTTGTACAATGAGTTCCCGAATATGCTCTTTGAAGTAACAATTATCTTTCTGTGTTAACCCATTAAAATATTTTTCCTTCTCAATTTCAAACTGTAATTTTTTATTACTCGCTTTATAATGTCCTAGTTCTCCTTCCAATATTCATAATTGTATTTCTGAATTATCTTGATATCCTTCCATAATAAATGATTGTTTAAATGTTTCTTCAATCCTTTTTAGAAAAAATCATTTTTAAAGCTTCACTTCACTTAACTTTTAGGGGAATCACCTTTATATTAAGGTCTTCAATGACTCCTTTAGAAATATAAAATTTCTTTGATAATCCCCCTTTTTTTCTTTATATATCTTTTAATGGCCTCTTTTATCTCTCTTTGATAATATATGTATATTTTACTTCTTTGAATCTGGATATTTTTTCAAACTTGTGATAACCCTCACATTTTCTTTATTTATTTTTAATAATTTATATAAATATAAATATAATTTATATTTTATAGAAATATATATGTATATGAAAAATATGATATTGTCTCTTACTTTTCCTTTATAAAATACCCAACTCTTTTTATATCTTTTTTATTTTTATTTTTTTAATAAAAGCCTTTGCTATTTTCACTTTTTTTTTTTTTAAGTACATTTTTCTTTTTATTTAATTTTTTTTTGGGGTAAATGTATCTTTTGACTTTATACTTGCCTCCCTTTATATTTTCCATGTATTTTGGAAACCTTATGACTTCTTTGATTTTATTTAGTGGTAAATGTATGCCTAATATACTTGTTTTTGCTAACTTATGAGGTACAGACGTGTACGGATATTCGTGTATGGATGGTGGATGAATTATGGATGACAACGGAAGCAAAAATGGTGCGTATTGTCTGTATGGTGCAACAAATATGTATGGTAGGCAGTGACAGTGAACAAAAATTGTAGAGAGATCGTATGGACTATTGCACGGTTTTTTTTGGTGACTGTACGACGAACTGTACCGAATTTTAAGCGTACAAAATTAATTGTAAGAAATAATAGTGAATGGATGAACGAAAATGTTATGAACAGTTTCGTTACTTCAAAGAGTGAATTTTATTTCCAGGCGACAACATATAGTGGCTATCCTATGGCAGTTGTTACAGAGGGTATTCCTTGACAGGGGATATTCTATTCCTTGATATATTTTAGAATTTTGGCTCATGGCTCCACAAGTTGCACCCAATTTGTCTGCTTTTTGAGTTGTGGATATTTGGTAGCTGAATATTTTGAAAGAGAACTTTAAACTTCGAATTGGCCAAAGTCACACTTTTAACTTTTTTATTTTTTTATCTAACATTCTTTACTTATTTGCAGTGGAAATTTTTATTTTTATTTTTATTTTGAAGGTGGCAGCGGAATGTATTTTCTGCATAAACTTTTAATTTTCTAATTTACTTTATTCTTTATTCACTATAATTTTTTATGATTTTAGTAATTGTTGGTAGTGGTCAAAGACCGGAGAACAGAGAAACTCTGATAAATTGTAGCGGTGTAATTCTTTCTTTCAAAAAAACTTTTGAAATTTCTAATTTGTAAATGGCCAAGAACCTGAGGCTGAGAAACTCTGCCAAATTAGTGTGGTGGCCAAAAAGGCTAACAATTTTGTTGCCAAGGAAAATGACCAACAGTATGGTGGCCAAAGGTCTAATTACGGTCAATGACCAGATCAAAGAAAAATTCTGAGAAAAATGAAGGTTGGCCAAAAGCCAAATCAGCCAATGGCCTAGATTAGCAACAAAGCTCTGATACCAAATGAGACGAACAAATTTCGCTCACACAGGAATTATCCAAAATATTTGGAATATAACATAATAATCCACGTAGAAATAATGTATAAAATATATGAATAGATAAGATATAAGATGTTACAATTGAGAATGAGGGCTCATTTATATACCCACGCAGGGGTGCCCTTAACCAATAGTCATGTCCTTAGAGACATACCCTTTCATTATTAATAATTATTATTTATTAATTAGTTATTATGTTATAAATATCGAATATCTATATATATGTATATTTATGTTCATAACACTGAATTGGATGGAGTTTGGTACCTTGAGGCTCACCCTGAGGTGGCCGAGTTCTTCAAGCAAACTGGAGTCTATGCATATTGTGAAAACATGGCAGATTTCCACCAACATGTGTCTGAAACCTTTGCTATCTCGTATGATGGAAGAGAAGCAACAGTGGGAAAAGAGGAGTTTGTGGTTGATGAGGCAGCCATAGCTGAGTTCACTAGTCTCCCTAGAACAGGGGATTGCTGGTTCAAATCAACTATGCCTTCAAACATCAAATTTAGATCCTACCTATAGCCTCTCCACAAGGATCTTATATGGAAAAAAGACATACCAATGTCTTATCTGGAACCTAAGTGGTAATCTCTCCTGAAGGCAATCTTTGTCTATATCACCTATGAAGGTAGATACAACAGGGTTATGTTTTACCACTTGAAGCTATTGAACCATTTCACAGGTAGGTCTCCCATCAATTTGCCTTTCTACCTGCACAAATCTCTTACAAAAATGGCCAGACAAGTCTAGGTGAAGCCTACCAAAGTGTCCAGCAGGTTGTCACACCAAGGGTTGATTACATTCATTATTAAAGAGTCCTTGAAGAAGAAACAAGTGGACTGGAATTATTTCTTATTTTGGAATGAGTTCCAAACTAATTTTCAATAGGATGAAAAGGGGAAGAAGTCTATTGCTAAGAAGTCCATCACCCCAAAGAGCAGTCGAAGAAAAAGGAAGGCTATCTCACCTCTAAGAGAGTCGACAGAATCATCCTCTACTAAAAGAAAAAGAACCAAAAGGAAATTACAGTGTGGTAAAGAGGGTGAGCAGACCAAGGACCTTGTTGAAGAAGATAACCCTTTGAACTTACCTTGCAGTGACTCAGAGCCAGAGAAAGAGTTAGTAGACACACAGGGTGATGAACAGGTTGAGCAAGTTGCAAAAGATTGTCCCAACTTTCCCTCACCAACTCCTCCAGATGAACACAGTCATCCATTAGCAAAAGCTTCTTCAAGAAAGCCTAAAGAATCCAAGACTGAGAAAATCAATAAACTTCTGAAAAAAATCTATAAGATGGAAGTTTTAGAAAGAGTCATTAAAAAGGAAAATACAGACTTGACTGAAAGAAATGCAGAACGTTTTAACATGAACCAAAGTCTCAAGGAAAAGCATGATAAAATCAAGGACATGAACATGGTGTTGATAAGAGAGAACATGAAGCTGTACAGACAGCTTAGACTTCTGAGGTTAAAGTTAAAAGAGTCTCAACCTCCAACAGAGGAACCAATAGGATTGCAAACTCTAGCTGAGTTAGCTACAACAATGGTGGATATACCACAGTCTTCCACACAGCAAGTTAAAGCTCCTAGTTCTATACGAGGAAGAGCTGCATCATCAAAGAGGCCTTGAACATTCAACAAATCATCAAGGTAATCAATTTTTGCAATTTTTAAGTTTTGGACAAAGCTACGTTTTCGGTGGTTTAGGCGAACAGGACGACTGTTCATTAACCACCGAAAGCAGAGCTTTCGGTCGTTAATACACCCATAATTCCTCTGTGTTAACCACCGAAACCTGTAACTGGCCAGAGAAAGATAAATTTTTCATAGATCAAGGTTTTACTAATCCAAATCATTTGAAAACAATTGTAATGGATAGATGTTGAATTATAGATTCAGATTCAAGATCCATTTTTGGTGTATAAGGATTAGAAAAGGTAACCAAGTTGGTTTTGGTACCTATTTTTGGTGGCAACAAATTAGGATTTTTGCACAACTCAACAAATTCAAATTTTATCTCTTGGAAGAGTCATCAATTAGCCTTCCAAAGCTATTCTACACTGCACAAGGATTCTACAAGATCTGAAGACCATGAAATGTGGAATTGACCTCATTTTGAGGATCATTCCTTATCTTTTGCAAGTTAGTTGGACTTTCTATTTTAGGCATATCTGATCCATTAATTCAGGATCTAGATACTGTGTTGTAAAAGCTATAAAGTTGAAAACAGAAGATGAACTAAGTTTTCGATTTTGAGTTCTACATTCTACTGCTTTGTATGAAAGACATTTTCTTTAATATATCAAGCCTGCAAGCTTCTTTCATTTGTTATTGTCAGACCCTCCTTCATCTTTGTCTATGCATATGAGTGGAATTCGTTCTTTTGTCTCTGTTTAATGGTCCTATGGTAACTGTCATCGTACTTTTGATTGTTAAGCAAGAATCATAAACATCTTTGACTAGTTTGTTGACCCATCATATATATGGTTTATGTATGTTTTGGTTAACTGATTGGTTTTCTTATCCATCTGTTATACAAACCTATCTGATAAATAGCTCTTGAAGGCCTTGTGTTACATGAATATAGTTAGATTGTCTTGAATATACAATCTAGAGATTAGGATATTCATCTTGATCCAAATCCACACTTATTATTGATAAAATAGTTTCCAAAAAGATTAAGTTACCAGACATCTCTGACTTTCAGCCTAGGAGAGTTTCCTAGAGTGATAACAAATTGGTGTCATTGGCGGGGAGAGGAGATCGAAGCTCAGCTTCCTTGGGAGACAACATAGATCCAGATTTGATGATAGACAAAGCCTGGACATCATTTTGGTTGTAATCATCTATCTGGCAACTCTATTGGAATGAAGTGGCTCCGAAAAGAGCTCACACTAAGGCGAACCAAGAAGGGCCACTAGCAGCACCAGTTCCAGACCCTAAGAAGATCATCAGTAGGGGAAAATCTTTACAAAGACAGGCTTCCGGATCTGCAAAGACATCAAATCCAGGTATTCAAAAAGACACTTCTTCTTTCATATATAAAGAACCTCTAGTTGAATCCCCTACTGCTGAAACTCATAGTTCTCAAAAAATTGAAATTGTACCGAAAAGATTGAAGGTTGAGGAGGCTTCAGTTTTCTCTAATGTTACAGACTCTGTTTTTCAGCATGATATTACATCCAACCTTAAAGAGGTAATTACAAGATCCCCTCAGCATAAAGAAGCCTCTTCTTCTTCTTCCTTGAATTCCTCATCCACAAAGCCTATAGAGGGTGTTTTCTATACTCATACTAATCTGCCCGTTCTCGAAGATATTTTACAAGATATTTCCTCTAAGGGAGAAGAAAGCTTAGCCTTATTGCTTGGTCAGTTTTACAAGGCCTCTTATTTTCCACCCATTTCTGAAATTTTTTCTCAAAGTGAAGTAAGACAATCATTTTTTATAAACTCAGCCATCCCATCTCAGCCTTCATCTCTTGAAAATTCTTCCTCTGCATCAACCCCTAAGATTTCCATGGATGTCCCTTTAACCAAGATGGAACAAATCTGAGCAAACAGGTATGCTCCACTTGTCTTGACCAATCCCTTATCTGCCATGCCAACTGGAGACTATCAGAAATATATGCCAAAGTTTACTGCAGCCGAGGATTATACTACCGAAGAACATATAGAAGCCTTTTATTCTTATGTTGAAAATATTAATATTTCAGAAGAAGATGTGTGGACTAGAGTTTTTGTGCATAGTTTGGATGGGCAAGCCTGGAAGTGGTTCAACGAACTACCAGCGAATTCAGTGACAGGTATTGTGCAATTAGATGAGGTGTTCTTAAAAGATTGGGGAGAAAGAAGACACCTCCTATATTACATTTCTGAATTCAGAAACCTAAGAAGAGAAGATGGGGAGTCGGTCTCAGACTTCATCAAAATATTCAATAGGATGTTCCGCAATATCCCTGTAGAGATCAAGCCAAGTGATGCATCAACAAAGATCACATTTTCTGCTGCTTTTGATCCAGATTTTTGTTTAATCCTTAGAGAAATAAGATCAGCCACACTTGCTTTAATGCAAGATGCTACTTTCGAAGTCGAATCAAATATTATGGAATCTCAGAAACTCAAAGGAAAAGTTGAGAGAAAGAAGTTTTCAGTAGATCCCCCTTCTTCTTCTAATAGAAAAATGGAAAATATGGCCAAGATGTTGGACAACTTGACATCTGAAATGTCAAAATTGAAGATTCAGAGTCAACAACCAGCAAGGATAAAAAATCCAAATGCTTTTGTCCCTAGAAATCCAAATTCTTTCCCTTACAGAAGGAACAATCAACAAGTCCAGATCCTTCAGAGAGACAACAATGTAGTTGATGATCAAAGAATCAGACCCCCTTTCCAAAATGCAATGATAGAAGAGGAACAGGGGCTACCTCACAATGAAGTTGAAGAAGCAGATGACATAAATTGTTTTGATGAAGAAAATGATTCCTCCTTTTTGACACAAGTAGATTATGAAGAAGCCCAGATGGATTAGGAGATTCATGAGGAAAGTATTGAAGAATCATTCAACATAAGATCCCACTTGAAAAAGACACCTTCCCTTTCAAACAAAATCTCAGACCTATCAGTCCTCTTCTTTTGCCTGTAATTGAAAGAGAAATAAAAAATCTTCTTGATGCTAAGATCATAATCCCTTTAATATACTCTAAATGGATTGCAAATCTAGTAATAGTGAGAAAGAAAAATGGTGAGGTCAGGTTATGTGTGGACTTTAGAAACCTAAACAGATGCTCAAAGAAAGATAACTATCCCCTACCTAAGATGGAACATTTGCTGCAAAGAACTTCAGGGGCTACTGTTATGTCTTTCTTGGATGGTTTTTCTGGCTATAACCAGATGTCTATCCATCCTGATGACCAAGAAAAGACTGCTTTTACTACTCCTTGGGGTACCTTCATGTACGCCAAAATGCCATTCGGATTAATGAATGAAGGGGCCATTTTTCAAAGGGCCATGGACATAACTTTCATGGTTGAGAAGGAAAAAGTTGTCTGCATCTATGTCGATGACATTACAGTTTATTCCAACAGTCATGACGAACATCTAAAGCATTTAAAAAGAGTATTTCTGAAGTGTAGGCAGTTTGGGATTTCATTGAACCCCAAAAATTCCCATTGTTTTCTCAGGAAAGGCAAGCTCCTAGGGCACATTGTCTCAGCAGAAGGCATGAAAATTGATCTAGCTTGGGTGGAAGCAATTCAGAGGCTGTCCTTACCAAGGTCTAAAAAGGATATTCAATCTCTACTCGGTAAGATTAATTTTGTTAGAAGATTTGTTCCAAATTTTGCAGAGCTAGTAAAACACATAACATGTATGTTGAAAAAGGGATCTGAGATAAAATGGACAGACAATGTAAGGAATTCATTTCAGGATATCAAACAGGCTATCATGGAATCCCCGACTCTAATCAGTCCGAATTACAGCAAGAGTTTCTATATTTTTTCCTTTACTTCTTATGAGACGGTGGCAACAGTCTTGTTACAGAAAGATGATGACAATATGGATCACCCAATTGCCTTCTTCAACAAAACACTCAGAGATGCTTAACTAAGGTATGATCCTATTGAAAAACAAGCCTATGCTCTCATAAAATCTTTAAAAGATTTTAGAATTTATATCCTCCACTCAAAAGTCATTGCATATGTTCCTTCACCCTCCCTGAAAGATGTTTTGACTCAGCTTGATATTGATGGAAAGAGAGATAAATGGATCACAAATTTAATTGAGTTCGACATAGAAGTGAAGCCCACCAAACTAGTAAAAGACCAAGGCCTTGCTAAGCTTTTAACGGAGGAAAACGATGAGCTGCTAGACATAAATTTCATAGAGGAAAATTCAACGAGTTTGCAGACGGAGGTGGCAGCAGAAGGACAACATAACAATCAACAGGTGGCAGAGCATTTGTCTTCTTGTGAATGGTACTCTGCAAGATACCAGATATATAAAATATGCAGAACAAAAATGAAATGCTAGAAATGACAGAATAACAGTAAAATATCCAGCATAATCTTCACAATACACAGCAATGATATACGAAATAGCAACAGAAATAACACTTTGATTCAGATAGCAATGTTCACAGGCCTCTTCGAGGGGGAAACCTCCAGTCGAGCAACACTCTATTACAATAATA
>SNQJ01S0000110.1:749216-794234 GCA_010110895.2 Picea sitchensis
GGCACTAACTAAGGAGGATAGATCGTACCCTTAGCCGTACTACCCGACTACCCAGGTACTAGAGAGTATCTTCCCGAGTGCTGTTCTCGATGACACTATAGCAGTCCGACGGCCGATAGGTTTATCTAAAGAGGGCTTCAGGAAATCTAGGCCGATCCGTACACAGGTGTTGTCTGATGCACTACCACTCGAAGGGGTACCAACAGGGGTTACAAAGGTGGCCAACATATGTGCGCTTAAGAACCACTTGTATTTCCTGCGTGTATGAATCCCTCAACCGCGGGTTTATGCGCGTAACGAAAGATCTCTGTGGCTTAAAGACGCTGGAATACGTCTCTACCCTGAAAAAAATACCCACAATTTTTGCCAAGGAAATTGCTCTGATACCACTTGCAAGATACTAGATATATAAAATATGCAGAACAGAAATGAAATGCTAGAAATGACAGAATAACAGTAAAATATCTAGCATAATCTTCACAATACACAACAATGATATACAAAATAGCAACAGAAATAGCACTTTGATTCAGATAGCAATGTTCACAGGCCTCTTCGAGGGGGTAACCTCCAGTCGAGCAGCGCTCTATTACAATAATCTCCAAGCTAGGGTTTTCATACCCTCGACTCTTATTTATACTAAATATGTCTATTAAGAGAAGCATCTAGAGGAAGATCCTTCTAGAAGAAGAAGCTTCTATTAGGTCTTCTTACATCCGCCTTATTCTATTTTATTGAAAGGTCTTATTAATATTGACCTTTAATACATCCGAATACATTGATCTACCTATGTGCGGGTTAGGACCTTAACATACTCAGGTATTATACATTTTTTACAAAAGCTAGAGGTTCATCCTGAACTTAGCATGACTCAAGCCCGAGCCCTTAAGCTCAGAGCCATCAAATTTTGCATTTACAATAATCTGTTATATTGGAAAGGCCCTGCTGGTTTACTACTAAGATGTTTAGACAAAGAAGAGTCAGTGGAAGTTATACATCAGTTTCATTCAAGTGTTTGTGGAGGTCATCATTACTGGAAGACCATAGTTCATAAAATTCTAAGGGTTGGGCACTATTGGCCTTTTCTTTTCTCAAATGTGTGTGCCTTCATCAAAGCTTGCGATAAATGTCAAAGATTCACAGGAAAACAACAGCTAAAATCTCTGCCTCTAAGACCTATAGTAGTGAATGGCCCTTTTCAGCAGTGGGGTTTAGATTTTATAGGTGAGATAAATCCTCCATCTAGTGATCAATATAAGTGGATCTTAGTGGCCATATATTATTTTACAAAATGGATAGAGGCAGTTCCCACCAGGAATGCCACTCATCAGGTTGTCATGAAATTTCTTTATGAAAACATCTTGAGAAGATTCGGTTGCCCCAAAAGGATGGTAACAGATAATGCAACAACTTTCAAATTTGATGCATTGGTTGACATGTGTGAATCAATGGGCATCCAATTGGTACATTCAACCCCCTACTACCCTCAAGGTAATGCCCCGACTGAATCATCCAATAAGAGCTTAATCAGAATCATCAGAAAGCTATTAGAGAAGAACAAAAAGAATTGTGATTCTAAACTAAAATTTGCTCTGTGGGTAGACATAGTAGCTATCAAAAAATCCATAGGAACCTCTCCATTCAAATTGGTCTATGGAATTGATGCCATTTTTCCTGTTCAACTAGTTTTACCAGTGGCTAAATTTTTTCAGGAAGAGTAAACTGAGTCAAATGATATGGTAAGAAGAATGCTCGATTTGGTAGAACTGCAGCAGGTCCGCGAACAATTAGTGGACAAATCAGAGGCTCATCAAAAGAGGATCAAGGATACTTTTGATAGGAAGGCAAAGGTAGATAATTTTCAAGTTGGTGATTGGGTTCTGAAATGGGACGCCCTCAAACAGGATAAAGGAAAACACAACAAGTTCGATTCTTTCGATTCTTTGTGGACTGACCGTTTCATGATAAATCAAGTATAACACAAAAACACATTCATTCTGCAAATTCTGGGAGGTGAAGAAATGTTCAGTGGCCCAATCAATGGGCGATTTCTGAAACTCTATTTTGTCTAAGGCTGTGAAGCCTGGTCGTTGTAATTTTATTTTTAGTCTTTATTTTTACAGAATAACTCCATGCCCAATGGAAACACTAGCAGATAGTTTTAAGTTTTCTTTTTTCAGGAAAGGCATTGGTTCTGTGGTTCTTGAAACCTCACAGGGAGGTATTCATTCCCAATAGGAGCCAATGTTATCTCCTCAAATAAATTGATGGAGATTTTTCTTTTTAGGAGATAGATTGTGGTCCCAAAAAAATTATTTCTAAATTTCTTAGGGTATGTTAGAGAGTCTATTTTCTGTAAATAAACTTGGAAAGAACTTTTGATTTGGTTTTTTTAAGGAAAAGAGAGAATCTCAGGTTTTGGTGGTTTAGGCAAGCCTGAAAAGCACTCATTAACCACCGAAATCCTTCGTTCTCGGTAGTTAAGGGGGAAAATAAAAAACCCAGTTAATCACCGAAAAGGTTTCCACGAAAAAAAAAGAAAAGCCCGTGCTTTCGCACAAGCTAGCTGTCAATTGGCATAATCATGAACACATAACCGCTGAAAGTCCATGGAGGTGGTGAGGTATGCATGTTATTATCGCATCTATCCGAATATTGATACCCTGTTGTCCTTTTAACTACATTTGTCATTTCAGAATTAAGGCTTGGCAGAGACACAGAAACTCATGTGTGATTCCTGACTAACAGAAGTGATTAGTCACATGGCCCCTCATTATCTACAGTTACGAGGATATAGATCCATTATGACCCTAATTAATCTCTATTTTGATTCCATTAATTACCAATTCGAATCCGAGAGTCATTGTGATAGTCTTGAGCCCGTGATTTCATCAAGTAAATGCATACTCAGAGGCCATAATCCCGTTTTTGTGGTGATTGCCAAGTGGAGTTCGATTTCAGTAGATGGTTATCGAGCCAATTGTCATACCAATCAAGCCAAGTCGAGTCGTTAGGTAGTTTGAATTTCATACTATTTCAATTTGATTTTATATCTCACCTAAACTCGAAATTTTCGGCTTGTATTCAGGCAGTCTGTTGTTTAGATTCGGTTAGTGGTTGAGCTATGCAATCAGAACTTTGAGTCACCCTGTCTCATTTGTTTTACTCTAATTCATACTCTCTTTCATCCTAAATCACAGAGTCTTTATCTCCCTGGCACGAAGATTTTCCTAAATCAAAGATACAGGTCAACAATTACTACATGCCGAAACCAACGCCAGCCCTAAGGGATGAATTGGATGGAGTTTGGTACCTTGAGGCTCACCCTGAGGTGGTCGAGTTCTTCAAAAAAACTGGAGCCTATGGATATTGTGAAAAACTGACAGATTTCCACCAACAGCTGTATGAAACCTTTGCTATCTCGTATGATGGAAGAGCAACAATAGTGGGAAAAGAGGAGTTTGTGGTTGATGAGGAAGCCATAGCTGAGTTCACTGTTCTCCCTAGAATAGGGGATTTATGGTTCAAATCAACTGTGCCTTCAAACAACGAATTAATATCCTACCTATAGCCTCTGCACAAGGATCTTATATGGAAAAAAGACATACCAATGTCTTATCTGGAACCTAGGTGGCAATATCTCCTGAAGGCAATCTTTGTCTATATCACTTGTGAAGGTAGATACAACAGGGTTATGTTTTACCACTTTAAGCTATTGAACCATTTCACAGGTAGGTCTCCCATCAATTTGCCTTTCTACCTACACAAATCTCTCACAAAAATGGCCAGACAAGTCCAGGCGAAGCCTACCAAAGTGTCCAGCAGGTTGTCACACCAAGGGTTGATTACACTCATTATTAAAGAGCCCTTGAAGAAGAAACAAGTGGACTAGAATTACTTCTTATTTTGGAATGAGTTCCAAACTAATTTTCAACAGGATGAAAAGGGGAAGAGGTCTACTTCTAAGAATTCCATCACCCAAAAGATCATTCGAAGAAAAAGGAAGGCTATCTCACCTCCAAGAGAGACAACATAATCATCCTCTGCTAAAAGAAAAATAACCAAAAGGAAATTACAGTTTGGTAAAGAGGATGAGAAGACCAAGGACCTTGCTGAAGGAGATAACCCTTTCAACTTACCTTATAGTGACTCATATCCAGAGAAGGAGTTAGTAGAGACACAGGGTGATGAACAGGCTGAGAAAGCTGCAGAAGATTATCCCAACTTTCCCTCACCAACTCCTCCGGATGAACACAATCAACCATTAGCAAAAGCTTCTTCAAGCAAGCCTAAAGCATCCAAGACTCAGAAAATCAATAAAATTCTCAAACAAATCTATGAGATGGAAGTTTTAGAAAGAGTCATTAAAAAGGAAAATACAAACTTGACTAAAAGAAATGCGATTTTTTTTAACATGAACCAAAGTCTCAAGGAAAATCATGATAAAATCAAGGACAGGAACATGGTGTTGATAAGAGAGAACATGAAGCTGTACAAGCAGCTTAGACTTCTAAGGATAAAGTTAAACGAGTCTCAACCTCCAACATAGGAACCAACAGGTTTGGAAACTCTAGTTGAGTTAGCTACAACAAAGGTAGATATACCACAGTCTTCCACACAGTAATTTAAAGCTCCGAGATCTGTACGAGGAAGAGCTGCATCATCAAAGAGGCCTTGAACATTCAACAAAGCATCAAGGTAATCAATTTTTGCAATTTTGAAGTTTTGGACAAAGCTAAGTTTTCGGTGGTTTAGGCGAACAGGACGATTGTTCATTAACCACCGAAAGCAGAGCTTTCGGTAGTTAATACACCCATAATTCCTCTGTGTTAACCACTGAAACCTGTAACTGGTCAGAGAAAGCTAAATTTTTCACAGATCAAGGTTTTACTAATCCAAATCATTTGAAAACACTTGTAATGGATAGATGTTGAATTATAGATTCAGATTCAAAATCCATTTTTTGTGTATAAGGATTAGAAAAGGTAACCAAGTTGGTTTTGGTACCTATTTTTGGTGGCAACAAATTAGGCTTTTTTCACAACTCAGCAAATTCGAATTTTATCTCTTGGAAGAGTCATCAATCAGCCTTGGAAGGCTATTCTGCACTGCACAAGGACTCTACAAGATCTGAATACCATGAAATGTGGAATTGACCTCATTTTGAGGATCATTCATTATCTTTTGCAAGTTAGTTTTGACTTTCTATTTTAGGCATATCTGATGCATTAATTCAGGATCTAGATACTCTGTTGTAAAAGCTGAAAACAGAAGATGAACTAATGGTTCGATTTTGAGTTCTACATTCTACTATTTTGTATGAAAGACATTTTCTTTAATATATCAAGCCCACAAGCTTCTTTCATTTGTTATTGTCAGACCCTTCTTCATTTTTGTCTATGCATATGAGTGGAATTCGTTCTTTTGTCTCTGTTTAATGGTCCTATGGTAATTGTCATCTTACTTTTGATTGTTAAGAAAGAATCATAAGCATCCTTGACTAGTTTGTTGACCCATCATATATATGGTTTATGTATGTTTTGGTTAACTGATTGGTTTTCTTATCCATTTGTTATACAAACCTATCTGATAAATAGCTCTTGAAGACCTTGTGTTGCATGAATATAGTTAGACTGTATTGAAGATACAATCCAGAGATTAGGATATTCATCTTGATCCAAACCCACGCTTATTATTGAGAAAATAGTTTCCAAAAAGATTAAGTTACCAGGAATCTCTAACTTACAGCCTAAGAGAGTTTCCTGGAGTGATAACAAATTGGCGCCATTGCCGTGGAGAGGAGAACGAAGCTTAGCTTCCTTGGGAGATTACATAGATCCAGCTTTGATGATAGAGAAATCTTGGACATCATTTGGGTTATAATCATCTATCTGGCGACTCCATTGGAACAAAGTGGCTACGAAAAGAGCTCACACCAGTTCTAGACCCTGAGAAGATCATCAGTAGGGGAAAATATTTACAAAGACAAGCCTCCGGATCTGCAAAGACATCAAATCCATGTATTCAAACAAACACTTCTTCTTTCATATCTAAAGAACCTCTAGTTGAATCCCTTGCTGCCGAAACTCATAGTTCTCAAAAAATTGAAATTGTATCGAAAAGATTGAAGGTTGAGGAGCCTTCAGTTTTCTCTAATGTTACACTCTGTTTTTGAGCATGATATTACATCCAACCTTAAAGAGGTAATTACAAGATCCCCTCAGCATAAAGAATCCTCTTCTTATTCTTCTTTGAATTCCTCACCCACAAAGCCTATAGAGGGTGTTTTCTATACTCATACTAATCTGCCCGTTCTCGAAGATATTTTACAAGATCTTTCCTCTAAGGGAGAAGAAATCTTAGCCTTATTGCTTGGTCAGTTTTACAAGGTCTCTTATTTTCCACCCATTTCTGAAAATTTTGCTCAAAGTGAAGTAAGACAATCATTTTTTATAAACTCAGCCATCCCATCTCAGCGTTCATCTCCTAAAAATTCTTTCTTTGCATCAACCCCTAAGATTGCCATGGTTGTCCCTTTAACCAAGGTGGAACAAATCTTAGCAAACAGGTATGCTCCACTTTTCTTGCCCAATCCCTTATCTGCCATGCCAACTGGAGACTATCAGAAATATATGCCAAAGTTTACCGGAGCCGGGTATTATACTGTCGAAGAACATATAGAAGCATTTTATTCTTATGCTGAAAATATTAATATTTCAGAAGAAGATGTGTGGACTAAAGTTTTTGTGCAGAGCTTGGATGGCCAAGCCAGGAAGTGGTTCAAAGAAGTACCAACAAATTCAGTGACAGGTATTGATCAATTAGACGAGGTGTTCTTAAAACATTGGGGAGAAAGAAGAGACCTCCTATATTACATTTATGAATTCGGAAACCTAAGAAGAGAAGATGGGGAGTCGATCTCAGACTTCATCAAAATATTCAATAGGATGTTCAACAAGATCCCTGCAGAGATCAAGCCAAGTGACGCATCAGCAAAGATCACATTTTCTGCTTCTTTTGATCCAGATTTTTGTTTAATCCTTAGAGAAAGAAGATCACCCACACTTTCTTTAATGCAAGATGTTGCTCTCGAAATCAAATAAAATATTATGGAATCTCAGAAACTCAAAGGAAAAGTTGAGAGAAAGAAGTTTTTTGTTGATCCCCCTTCTTCTTCTAATAGAAAAATGGAAAAGATGGCCAAGATGTTGGACAACTTGACATCTGAAATGTCAAAATTGAAGATTCAGAGTCAGTAGCCAGCAAGGATAAAAGAGCCAAATGATTTTGTCCCTAGAAATACGATAGATTTCCCTTACAGAAGGAACAATCAACAAGTCCAGATCCTTCAGAGAGACAAGAATGCAACTGATGATCAAAGAATCAGACCCCCTTTCCAAAATGCAATGCTAGAAGAGGAACAGGGGCTACCTCACGATGAAGTTGAAGAAGCAGATGACATAAATTGTTTTGGTGACGAAAATGATTCCTCCTTTTTGACACAAGTAGATTATGAAGAAGCCCAGATGGATCAGGAGATTCATGAGGCAAGTATTGAAGAATCTGTCTATCAGACAGATGATCAGCAAGGTTATAATTTAAGATCTAAAAATGCTTCTCCTAAACCATTTCTCACTGCTCCTGTGAAGAAGAAAGAAGTTGCTTCCAAGCAGCCTGCCACTCCTGTAAAGCAGACCCCCATTTCTGCAAAACAGTAGCAGAAGCAATCTCAGCCCCAAGTCAAGGATCAAGCTATCCTTAGATCTCCTTCTAACGAGGTAAAAACTTCCGACAAATTATCATACTCTTTCAATTTCGAATCAGAAATTAAGAAAGTAAAAACACCCATGCCATTGACCGAACTTATGAAGAATGACATTTTCAATTCTGCCATCCTGAAGTCCCTTGAACCAAAGACCTCTTCATATTCTAATTTTGTAAACTTACAAGATGACAAGCCAACAGTAACTATAGGGCCTATGATAGAAGATCAAGATGACTCTTGTCCACCTTTCTATATATCCCTAAATGTTCATGATAAGATCCTTCATAATTGCTTGCTTGATTCAGGAGCATCACATAATCTTATGCCCAAAGCAGTGATGGACGAGCTTGGGCTTGAGGTCACCAAACCATATCATGATCTCTTCTCTTTTGACACTAGGAAATTCAGATGCCTTGGCCTCATAAAATACCTTGTTATAAACCTTGCCCAGTTGCCAATGAGAAGCATGGTAATGGATGTCGTGGTTGTTGATATCCCACCCAAGTTCGGACTCCTCTTGTCATGTCCATGGAGCAAAAGGTAAGGGGGTACCTTGCAGATGGATCTTTCGTATGCTATGATCCCAGTGTATGGAGGAGAGATAAAAAGGCTTTACAGAGAGAATCAACTTGCCTACATCATCAATGATGAAAAAAAATCTATAAATCTTCCTATTTATGCTGTAGACACAGACTTTGGCTCATGTATTCTTCAAATAGATGATGCTCAATCAGATCCTTTGCATCTTGTGAAGCCCACTGAACAACAAACTGATGAAAAAGGTACTCCAATTTGGACTATGTGTTTTGATGGTGCCAGTACCAAAGATTCAATAGGTGCAGGGGTAGTTTTGATTTCTCCTTTGGAGGAGGCTATGCATTTGTCTTTTAAGATTGATTTCAAAATTACTAGCAATATAGTAGAGTATGAGGTTTTGATATTGGGCTTAAACACAGCCAAGGATATGGGGATTAAAGGATTAAAGGTGTTTGGAGATGCGGATCTCATTATACAACAAGTAAACAATACTTTCCAAGAAAAGCGTGTCAGATTGAAAGCCTACAGGGATGAGGTTTGGAAAATTAGAGATTCTTTTTCCATTTTTGACATTTCTTATATACCCAGAGATATGAATCATCTTGCGGATTCCTTTGCTATTTCAGCCAGCCTGTTTATTCCTCCCATGCCTACTAGGCTCAATTATGAAATCCAAGTCAAATATAGACCATCTTTGACTTACAATATTAAATACGGGAAAGTTTTTGAAGATGATGATGAACTTAATAGATTTCTCCAGGTGGTAGATGAATTTTCTGATATGCATGTCAACCAGCAAAATCAAAATGTAGAGGAATCCCAGAAGTCTAAGCTAAAAAAAAAATTAGGTCAGCATGATATTGTTCAACTGCCTAACAATTATATACCTCGGGGTTTGGTACCTCTTGAAAAGCTATTCGAACATAACGATGTCCCCTACAAGCCAGATAAGAAGGAAAAAGAGCTCGTTGTTCATGAGCACAACATAGGAAGCGAAAGCGAGCCTAAATTCATAAATCTATCCTCTGAATTGACTGTTGATCAGAAGTCTGAATATTGTAGCATTTTGAAAGAATTCTCTGATGTTTTCTCTTAGAAATACAGTGATCTGAAAACTTATGAATCTGAGATCATTCAACATAAGATCCCACTTGAAAAGGACACCATCCCTTTCAAACAAAAGATTAGACCTATCAGTCCTCTTCTTTTGCCTGTAATTGAAAGAGAAATAAAAAAGCTTCTTGATGCTAAGATCATAATCCCTTTAAGATACTCTAAATGGATTGCAAATCTAGTAATAGTGAGAAAGAAAAATGGTGAGGTCAGGTTATGTGTGGACTTTAGAAACCTAAAGAGATGCTCAAAGAAATATAACTATCCCCTACCTAAGATGGAACATTTGCTGCAAAGAATTTCAGGGGCTACTGTTATGTCTTTCCTGGATGGTTTTTCTGGCTATAACCAGATTTTTGTCCATCCTGATGACCAAGAGAAGACTTCTTTTACTACTCCTTGGGGTACCTTCATGTACGCCAAAATACCATTCGGATTAATGAATGCAGGGGCCACTTTTCAAAGGGCCATGGACATAGATTTCGTGGATGAGAAGGACAAGTTTGTCCTCATCTATCTTGATGACATCACAGTTTATTCCAACAGTCATGAAGAGCATCTAAATCATTTAAAAAGAGTATTTCTGAAGTGCAGGTAGTTCGATATTTCATTGAATCCCAAAAAGTCCCATTTTTCTCTCAGGAAAGGCAAGATCCTAGGAAACATTGTCTCAATAGAAGGCGTGAAAATTGATCCAGCTCGGGTGGAAGCAATTAAGAGGCTGTCCTTACGAAGCTCAAAAAAGGATATTCAATCGTTGCTCGATAAGATTAATTTTGTTAGAAGATTTGTTCCAAATTTTGCAGAGCTAGTAAAACACATAACATGTATGTTGAGAAAGGGATCTGAGACAAAATGGACAGACAATGCAAGGAATTCATTTTAGGATATCAAACAAGCTATCATGGAATCCCCGACTCTAATCAGTCCATATTACAGCAAGAGTTTCTATATTTTTTCCTTCGCTTCTTATGAGACGGTGGCAATAGTCTTGTTATAGAAAGATGATGACAGTATGGATCACCCAGTTGTCGTCTTCAGAAAAACACTCAGAGATTTTGAACTAAAGTATGATCCTATTGAAAAACAATCCTATGCTCTCATAAAATCTTGAAAAGATTTTAGAATTTATATCCTCCACTCAAAAGTCATTGCATATGTTCCTTCACCCTCCGTTAAAGATGTTTTGACTCTGCCTGAAATTGATGGAAAGAGAGCTAAATGGATCGCAAAGTTAATTGAGTTTGACATAGAAGTGAAGCCCACCAAATTGGTAAAAGGCCAAGGCCTTGCTAAGCTTTTAACAGAGGAAAACCATGAGCTTCTAGACATAAATTTCATAGGGTAAAATTCAACGAGTTTGCAGACGGAGGTGGCAGCAGAAGGACAACATAACAATCAATAGGTGGCAGAGCATTTGTCTTCTTGTGAATGGTACTCAGGTATTATACATTTTTTACAAAATCTAGAGGTTCGTCCTGAACTTAGCATGACTCAAGCCCGAGCCCTTAAGCTCAGAGCCATCAAATTTTTCATTCACAATAATCTGTTATATTGGAAAGACCCTGCTGGTTTACTACTCAGATGTTTAGACAAAGAAGATTCAGTGGAAGTTACACATCAGTTTCATTCAAGTGTTTGTGGAGGTCATCATTACTGGAAGACCACAAATCATAAAATTCTAAGGGTTGGGTACTATTGGCCTTTTCTTTTCTCAGATGTGTGTGCCTCCATCAAAGCTTGCGATAAATGTCAAAGATTCACAGGAAAACAACAGCTAAAATCTCTGCCCCTAAGACCTATAGTAGTGAATGGCCCTTTTCAGCAGTGGGTTTTAGATTTTATAGGCGAGATAAATCCTTTTTCTATTGGTCAACATAAGTGGATCTTAGTGGCCACAAATTATTTTACAAAATGGATAGAGGCAGTTCCCACCAGGAATGCCACTCATCAGGTTGTCATGAAATTTCTTTATGAAAACATCTTGAGCAGATTCGGTTGCCCCAAAAGGATGGTAATAGATAATGCAACAGCTTTCAAAGCCGATGCATTGGTTAACATGTGTGAATCAATGGGCATCCAATTGGTACATTCAACCCCCTACTACCCTCAAGGTAATGGCCTGGTTGAATCATCCAATAAGAGCTTAATCAGAATCATCAGAAAGCTATTAGAGGAGAACAAAAAGAATTGAGATTCTAAACTAAAATTTTCTCTGTGGGTAGACAAAGCAACTATCAAAATATCCATAGGAACCTCTCCATTCAAATTGGTCTATGGAACTGATGCCATTTTTCCTGTTCATCTAGTTTTACTAGTGGCTACAGTTTTTCAAGAAGAGCAAACTGAGTCAAATGATATGGTAAGAAGAATGCTCAATTTGGTAGAACTGCAGGAGGTCCGCGAATAGTTAATGGACAAATGAGAGGCTCATCAAAAGAGGATCAAGGATACTTTTGACAGGAAGGCAAAGGTAGATAATTTGCAGGTTGGTGATTGGGTTTTGGAATGGGACACCCTCAAACAGGA
Source organism: Picea sitchensis (assembly GCA_010110895.2). Taxonomy (NCBI): domain Eukaryota; kingdom Viridiplantae; phylum Streptophyta; class Pinopsida; order Pinales; family Pinaceae; genus Picea; species Picea sitchensis. The sequence continues at coordinate 761,161 of SNQJ01S0000110.1, forward strand.
TAATGGAAAACACAACAAGTTTGATTCTTTGTTGACCGACCCTTTCATGATAACTCAAGTACAACACAACAACACATTCATTCTGCAAAGTTTGGGAGGTGAAGAAATGTTCGGTGGCCCAGTGAATGGACGATTTTTGAAACTCTATTTTGTCTAAGGCTGTGAAGCCTGGTCATTGTAATTTTATTTTTAGTGTTTATTTTTACAGAATAACTCCATGGCCAATGGAAACACTAGCAGATAGTTTTAATTTTTCTTTTTTTAGGAAAGACATTGGTTATGTGGTTCTTGAAACCTCACAGGGAGGCGTTTATCCCGAATAGGAGCCAGTGTTATCTCCTCAAAGAAATTGATGGAGATTTTTCTTCTTAGGTGATAGATTGTGGTCCAAAAAAATTTATTTCTAAATTTCTTAGGGTATGTTAGAGAGTCTATTTTCTGTAAATAAACTTGGAAAGAACTTTTGATTTGGTTTTGTCAAGCAAAAGAGATAATCTCAAGTTTCGGTGGTTTAGGTGAGCCTGAAAAGCGCTCATTAACCGCAGAATGCCTTCGTTCTCGGTAGTTAAGGGGGAAAAGAAAAAGCCCAGTTAACCACCGAAAAGGTTTACATGGAAAAAAAAGAAAAGTTCGTGCTTTCGCATGAACTAGTTGTCAATTGGTGTAATCATGAAGACATAACCACCAAAAGTACATGAAGGTGGTGATGTATGCGTGTTATTATTGCATCTATCCGAAGATTGATACCCTATTGTCCTTTTAACTACATTTGTCATTTCAGAATTAAGGCTCGGCAGAGACACATAAACTCATGTGTGATTCCCAACTAACATAAGTGATTAGTCACATGGCCCCTCATTATCTACAGTTACGAGGATACAGATCCATTATGACCTGAATTAATCTCTATTTTGATTCCATTAATTACCAATTCGAATCTGAGAGTCATTGTGACAGTCTTGAGCCCGTGATTTCATCAAGTAAACGCATACTCAAAGGCCATAATCCCATTTTTGTGGTGATTGCCAAGTGGATTTCGAGTTAAGCAGATGGTTATCGAGCCAATTGTCATACCAATCAAGCCAAGTTGAGTCATCAAGTAGTTTGAATTTCATACTATTTCAATTTGATTTTATATCTCACCTAAACTTGAAATTTTCGGCTTGTATTCAGGCAGTCTGTTGTTTAGATTCGGTTAGTGGTTGAGCTATGCAATCAGAACTTTGAGTCACCCTGTCTCATTTGTTTTACTCTAATTCATACTCTATGTCATCCTAAATCATAGAGTCTTTGTCTCCCTGGCACTAATATTTTCCTAAATCAAAGGTACAGGTCAACAATTACTAAATGTTGAAAGCAGGGTCAGCCCTAAGGGCTAAATTTGATGCAGTTTAGTACCTTGGGGCTCACACTGAGGTGGTCGAGTTCTTCAAGAAAACTGGAGTCTATGCATATTGTGAAAAACTGGCAGATTTCCACCAACAGGTGTCTGAAACCTTTTCTATCTTGTATGATGGAAGAGTAGCAACAATGGGAAAAGAGGAGTTTGTGGTTGATGAGGCAGCCATAACTGAGTTCACTAGTCTCTCTAGAACAGGGGATTGTTGGTTCAAATCAATTGTGCCTTCAAAAATTGAATTTAGATCCTACCTATAGCCTCTACACAAGGATCTTATATGAAAAAAAGACATACCAATGTCTTATCTGGAACCTAAGTGGCAATCTCTCCTGAAGGCAATCTTTGTCTATATCACCTGTGAAGGTAGATACAACAGGGTTATGTTTTACCACTTTAAGCTATTGAACCATTTCATAGGTAGGTATCCCATCAATTTGCCTTTCTACCTACGCAAATCTCTCACAAAAATGGCTAGACAAGTCCAGGCGAAGCCTACGAAAGTGTCAAAGAGGTTGTCACACCAAGGGTTGATTACACTCATTATTAAAGAGTCCTTGAAGAAGAAACAAGTGGACTAGAATTACTTCTTATTTTATAATGAGTTCCAAACTAATTTTCAACAGGATGAAAAGGGGAAGAAGTCTGTTGCTAAGAAGTCCATCACCCCAAAGAGATGTCGAAGAAAAAGGAAGGCTATCTCACCTCCAAGAGAGCTGACAGAATCATCCTCTGCTAAAAGAAAAAGAACCAAAAGGAAATTACAGTTTGGTAAAGAGGGTGAGAAGACCAAGGAACTTGCTGAAGATGATAACCCTTTGAACTTACCTTACAATGACTTAGAGCCAGAGCAGGAGTTAGCAGAGACATAGGGTGATGAACAAGCTGAGAAAGTTGCAGAAGATTATCCCAACTTTCCCCCACCAACTCCTCCATATGAACATAGTCAACCATTAGCAAAAGATTCTTCAAGCAAGCCTAAAGCATCCAAGACTTAGAAAATCAATAAACATTTGAAAGAAATCTATGAGATGGAATTTTTAGAAAGAGTCATTAAAAAGGAAAATACAGACTTGACTGGAAGAAATGCAAAACTTTTTAACATAAACCAAAGTCTCAATTAAAAGCATGATAAAATCAAGGACAGGAACAGGGTGCTGATAAGAGAGAGCATGAAGTTGTACATGCAACTTAGACTTCTGAGGCTAAAGTTAAAAGAGTATCAACCTCCAACAAAGGAACCAATAGGCTTGGAAACTCTAGCTGAGTTAGATACAACAATGGTGGATATACCATAGTCTTCCACACAACAAGTTAAAGCTCCGAGATCTGTACGAGGAAGAGTTGCATCATCAAAGAGGCCTTGAACGTTCAACAAAGCATCAAAGTAATCAATTTTTGCAATTTTGAAGTTTTAGACAAATCTAAGTTTTCAGTGGTTTAGGTGAACAGGATGACTGTTCATTAACCACTGAAAGCAGAGCTTTCGGTAGTTAATACACCCAGAATTCCTCTATGTTAACCACCGAAACCTGTAACTGGCCAGAGAAAGCTAAATTTTGCACAGATCAAGGTTTTACTAATCCAAATCATTTGAAAACACCTGTAATGGATAGATGTTGAATTATAGATTCATATTCAAGATCCATTTTTGGTGTATAAGGATTAGAAAAGGTAACCAAGTTGGTTTTGGTACTTATTTTTGGTGGCAACAAATTAGGATTTTTGCACAACTCAGCAAATTCAAATTTTATCTCTTGGAAGAGTCATCAATCAGCCTTAGAAGGCTAGTATGCACTGCACAAGGACTCTACAAGATCTGAAGACCAATAAATGTGGAATTGACCTCATTTTGAGGACCATTCCTTATCTTTTGCAAGTTAGTTTTGACTTTCTATTTTAGGCATATCTGATCCATTAATTCAGGATCTAGACACTGTGTTGTAAAAGCTATAAAGTTGAAAACAAAAGATGAACTAAGTGTTCGATTTTGAGTTCTACATTCTATTATTTTGTATGAAAGACATTTTCCTTAATATATCAAGCCTGCAAGCTTCTTTCATTTGTTATTGTCGGACCCTCCTTCATCTTTGTCTATGCATATGAGTGGAATTCGTTCTTTTGTCTTTGTTTAATGGTCCCATGGTAACTGTCATCTTACTTTTGATTGTTAAGAAAGGATCATAAGCATATTTGACTAGTTTTTTGACCCATCATATATATGGTTTTTGTATGTTTTGGTTAACCGATTGGTTTTCTTATCCATCTGTTATACAAACCTATCTGATAAATAGCTCTTGAAGGCCTTGTGTTGCATGAATATAGTTAGACTTTCTTGAAGATACAATCCAGAGATTAGGATATTCATCTTGATCCAAACCCACACTTATCATTGAGAAAATAGTTTCCAAAAAGATTAAGTTACCAAGCATCTCTGACTTACAGCCTAGGAGAGTTTCCTGGAGTGATAACAAAGCCTAACAAATGATTTTGTGAAAATGAGAAACCAACCAAGATATTATTTGATGAAGTATTGAACACATTATTTAGAATAGTCAAACTTGATAATGAACAAAAGGAGAAAACATAATCATAATTTAAACGAAAGTAAACAGTTGATAAAAATTAATGCTTTGTTTAAATTAAGATTTCTATGCTTGTCTCTCCTTCATTCAAATTTGATCAAATCTGAACAAATGTCATAGAAAATATCTGTCCAATAAGATTTATTCCTATAAAATCATTGTTATTAATCCATTTCTTCAACAAAGCCATTCTCATAGAAAATAAATTTAATAAGGAAGAGGTAATAAAAAACTCCCAAATTATGAAACTCATCCATCAACATAAAAGCTATGTAGAAAGCAAAATGAAATGACATTTGAATTTAATGAAATTCAAACCAAACAAAAGAAAAGAATATAAACTCAAACCAATCTCGAAAGAAACAAAACTAATACCAATCCAATCAAGTCAAAGTGAAACAAACGAACAATCCAAGTAAAATTTAGAGGGACCCTAGATTTTGATTAAAGAAAGAGAAGGGGGTTGTTGCGGGAAGCCAACAGGTTTTTCATTCATCCAAGTTTAAGTTTTCCCTCAGCTACTCATGGTTACAATTAGAGAAGGGAATACAAATCCTTCCTACAACATAATTTTAGTCTGTAACACCCCAGGTTTCGAACCCCCATTTTAAATAACGTATTGTTACAATGCTAAGAGGCCTGAGTGCCCAAACAATTATTAAAGCACCAATATGCCCAAGAAATGTAATGTTTTGATCATTATTAATAATAAATGCATCGTTGGCTGCTAGACAGACAAGGACTAGAGTTATAGGGGGCTATGATTCCACAAGAGAGGGGGCTTGAGGGTATAAATGTTTATTCCTTTGTTAATTACCCTTTTTGACTAAGGGAGGGGATTGGTTACGTGATCTTCTTGTGGAAGGCCAGGAGGTTCTTGATCCCATGAAATACTTAAACCCATACCTGGTATGATTGTGGGGTTGGTCGTTGGCTCGTCCGCTCCTTCACTCCTTCATTCGTACCATTCTTTCCCTCATGCCCTTTCTTGCACTCACTCACCCATTCATTGATCCATCCCCACTTGCGTCTTGGTTGGGTAAAGGGAAAGGAACTGTTGAATATTAGCCATGGGATAGTTGGTTGTAATGGTCACTGGTGCAATCCATCCATGACTTGGGGCTTGCATGTCTAAGATGCGTTGGCATGTGACTTGTTTTGTTCACAAATGTGAGTCTTGAGAGTTCCAGCATTGTGATTCTGGACCAACTGTGTTGGAGGCCCTAGAAAAAGAAGGAATGCCCGAGGGATTGAATGGAAGAGAAGGGTGGAGGTCCATTCTCTTGGGTGGTACAAGCTGGGTGGAAGAGAGTTGGGTACTTGGATTGTTGTGGGTGTTGGGAAACTTGTGACAACTTGAGAGCTAATTGGTTTGAGAACCTAAGTACACTCTGGAATTATCCTTGTGGATTCATAGTCCTGGCTCGGGGGTGACACCATTGTTGAGATTTGGAGTGGTAGTGTTTACTGTTGGGTGGAACGTCCTTGGTCTACAACCAGTTGGTGTCTCCTTTTTATAAAGATAAGTGCTCTATATTGTGATATTATTATCTGTGTATGATTGTATTCCGCTGTGTATTTTAATTATCGTTTAACTAAATCTTAGATTATGCATGCTTGTTGGATATTGCAGTGCATGTCCTTAAATCTTGTATCTCAAGTGTCGAATCATCCGAGATGAATCTTGGTCATCTGATCCAGAAGAGACGTGGCGTAAATATGTGGATTTCAAGTGAAGGCCTGAAGTAAGCCTCAACTATCTGATTCAAGGGGACACGTGGAAGAATCCTATGTACTTCGAGGAGGTTTGAAGTTCATATTTCTGAAACCTGAAGATCCGAAAGGATCTTAGCCATTGATCTGTCAAGAGCTATGTGTCACTAGATCTAGGGATTTGGATAAAAGATAGTGGGGCCAAATAATTTTTGAAATTTGAGATTTCTGAAGTTCGAAGACTCGAAGTAATCCTTAACTGTCATATTAAGGAGGAAACATGGTGCATATCTATGGAATCTAGGTGAATACCTTAAGTGAATCTTAGTCATCGGATCTAGGAGGAAACCGGGAGACAGATTGGCCAGTTCAGGAATTCAGAGTTCGAGAGAATTGGAAGTGTGCTAGTATGGAAACTCTTGAAGTCATGAAGCCCAAAGATACAAAGTGATGGGGCATGATGACATCACCTAGAGGTGATGTGGATACTGGAATTCCCAAAGTAACATGTCTTACGGATGTCACTTGGGATGTGTGCCATGTGTTAGTAAGTTTTGGGAATTTGGAGTATTGAAAAGTTAGTTAGAACATGACATGTGGCACCCACCTGATTGGGCCACGTATCTTCTTCCAGTATTTTGCCACATGGTGACAGATCATGTAGTTCGGAGACTGGGAACTCCAATGGGGAAATATGTGATAGGTCGCGTTGGGTTGAAAACTCCTGAAGGCCCGAAGGTCGGAGTACATATCGACCATTTATTCTAGAAGACACACATTGAAAGATCGTCGACTTTGGGTGAAATCACTCCGGGAGAAAGTGTAGGAGGAAAGTATTGAAACTTCTGAATCCTTAAGAGCCGAAGCGATTCACAACCACTGATATGTGGGAGGACACATATTGATAGATCATGAACTCTAGGTAAAATCGTTTCGGGTGGAGGAAAGCGAAGAAAGTTGAGACTCCCGAAGCGCGGAGTCCTGAAGTGGATCTCGATCGTTGATCATGAAAGAGGATGAGGACCGTTGATCCGGTCCTGGCTAAAAGTTTCGAAGTCCTGAAGCTCTGGACAAGCTCTTTTTTATCTAAGCGTAGGGTCATGGCCATGGTCATATGCATATTAAGAGCTGAGGGAAGGATGGATAAGGGACGAATTGGTGGTCTTCGAGATAGAAAAGTGCTAAGGAAGAATTTAGCCACGGTTTCTAGTCGTGGCCACCTGGGAAGGTGGTTTGAAGGAGGTTCTTGTGAAGGATAAAAATCTGTCTCATCCAAGGACATCATGACACTATTATTTTCAGAGAATGGGGATATGATCTCCATGAAAAAATAAATAAAGGGACCTGTAGCATGGTTTGGAAATTTTGTTTATTGCATGCATAATTATAACAAAATGGTCGCTTGCACATTTTGCAGAATTAAGGGGTTTAAACACATCAACTCAGGATGTGTATTGAGGAAATGGAAGAAGGCGAGGGAGCCTCCAGTCATGATAAGGAGGCCAAAGGCCATAATACCAAAATTGGTAATGCAGAGACAGATTTCAATGGACGCAAGGGAATAGGAGAAAAGGAAACGATAAGAATCCTGAAGATGGAAGTGCAGAGCTACAAAGAAGACAACGAGAGACTAATGAGAGAGAAAAGTCATATAAATCCTCAAGTGTTGTAGAGCTTAAATCAGTTGTAGATACAAATGAATAAGGGATCAAAGTCAAGACAAGAGGAAGAAGGCAAGTTCCATGAAGGAAGTAATGATCGTGGAAGAGATGGGTATTCCAAACGTGCCATCAGAGCTCATGGACACCACCCACCTCCTTACTCAGAAGGAAATTTTTATGCATCAAAAGACCCTGAAAGTAGTTTAGAGGTGTCTCTTGTTAGAAAAAAAAGAATGAAGTAAGAGGTATATAAATTTCAAGGAGAACTGAGGAATCTCAAGCCACCTTCCTTCGATGGTGAAAGAGAAAGGGAAGATGATGCTAAAACATGGTTTCTTGGACTCTGGATATTTTCAATTACATAACTATTCATCAAATATGGAAGCCAGGATTTCCACCTACCATTTGTTGGGTATGTGTTATATTCTTTGCACGAGTAGTAGGAGCGTATGCATCGGGGTTCAAGGGTAACACCCATAAGATTTTTTTCCTCGGTAAACGTGTCACATATTTAGGTGGTTTTTCGGCACATGTTTTTTTCTGATGGTTTTCTATTTCTGGTTAAGGAATTAGGGTTGTGGACTAATCCAGGTCATTGGGTTAGGGTTTTTGATGTCGTTGGCTCCTATCTGTATATTTTATTGTAAACAATGTATCACATATGAATGAATATAGAATATGTTGGTTTTCCCAGTTTGAGTTTCCAAGGGAAAGTCTCTATGTAATGTTTGTATTTGTCATTGTATCTTTTCTATTCTTTTACTGAATATATGTTTGCAGTAGATATTGTACAAGGTTAAAATCTACATTTGGTATCAGAGCTTTGTTGGCTTTAGGGGGATGCCTTTGTGGTCAAGGGTTTGGCTCGGGACTGTGATAAGCCTTGTTACAGTGGGAGATCTGCGGTATTGATTTTTCAAGTGAAAAAAAATGGCAAGCAATTTGAAGATGGAGATCGAGAAGTTTAATGGGAAATTTTTTGAGATGTGGAAGCTCTAGATGGAAGATCTGTTGGTGGACAGAGATCAAGAGATCATGGTAGATTCAGGTACTACACCTACGAGAACTTCAAGAGATGACTAGAAAAAGTTGGATCGAAAGGAAAAGAGAACAATCTAACTGTGTCTCTTCGATTCAGTATTACTCAATGTGTCAGAGGAAGCTACAACCAAGGATTTATGGGAAAAGTTGGCGAAGTTGTATCAGTCTAAGTCCCTGGTAAATAAATTATTCCTGAGAAATAAGTTGTATAACCTGAGGATGAGAGATGTAGACTCGGTGGAAGAGCATTTGAACACCTTCAATACTGTGGTAAGTTAGTTAGTATATGTTGAGATTAAAATTTCAGATGAAGATAAATGTATTAGTTTACTCTATTCTTTACCAGACTCCTGGGATAGTCTGGTTGTGTCCATAAGTAGTAATACAATTTCCTTGAAGTTTGATGAAATGGTCTCATCCTTATTGTCAAAGGAGATGAGACGAAAGAATATGGAAGGATAGAGCAGAGACACATTATTTGCAAGAGGACGTTCCCAAGAAATGAATAGATCTAATTTCTCAAGTGGGATATCTAAGTCTAAGGGTAGATCTAAATCTCTTGGAAAGTTTGTAAGGGTATGTTGGAGATGTGGAAAAGAAGGGCACTACAAGAAGTAGTGTAGATCCAAGGTTGAGAAAAAGAAGGGATCTGAAGAATCTCATTCTACAGAAGAAAAGACCTCCAAGAAAGGAGGGGATGTGTACTTGAATTTTTTAAGCACAGATGCAGATCATGAGGCATGGTTGGTTGACTCTGGGGAATCTTTTCATATGACTCCCCATAGGGAGTGGTTCTGTGATTTTGAAAGGTATGATGGAGGTAATGTTTTCTTAGGTGATGATTTGACAACCATAATCATAGAACGAGGAGAATTCAAGTTGAGGCTCATAGATGAAAGGATTAGAACACTGCTTGGTGTTTTGCACATCCCAGGTTTTCCCAGAAATTTGATTTCTGTAAGAAAAATGGACGATCCAGGGGTAAAAACAATATTTGAAAAGGAAACCTGCAGGATGGTTCGAGGAGCAATGGTGTTGCTGAAAGGAGATCGGTTTGGAACTCTGTATAAGATGGAAGGAAGCATTGTTAGTGATGGGTGTAATATTTCCATTGTTCCTGATATTGGAGTTGAAGAAGAAAGAACTCCTACAGTCTCTAGAGAAAAGGTTATGATGTGGCATCAAAGACTGGGGCATATCAGAGAGAAGGGTCTTTGACTACTACACAGTAAAGGTATGGTTGATGGTATGTCTAACTGTTCTCTGGATTTTAATTTCTGTGAACATTGTCTATATGGGAAGCATAATCAGGTAATATTCCCCTCTGGTGAAAGTAGGGCAGAAGGAATCTTACAACTAGTTCACAATGATGTTTTTTGACCTATGTCGATCCCATCATTGGGAAAATCTCTGTACTATGTCTCATTTATAAATGAATTCTCAAGGAATACTTGGATATATTTCCTCAGGAAGAAATATGAAGTCTTTGACAGGTTTAAAGAGTTTAAGGCTCTTGTTGAGAATCAAACAGAGAAAAGAATTAAGGTGCTAAGGACAGATAATGGCGGAGAGTTCTACGGGAATAAATTTGAATAATTATGTAAGAAGTGCAATATAGAGAGGAAGAAGACTACTCCATATACACCTTGGAAGAATGGAGTTGTATAAAGGATGAACACAACGCTGATGGAAAATGCAAGGTGCATGCTCAGTGGTGTCGGGCTAGGGAATGAATTCTGGGAAGAGGCAGTGGGTACTGCATGTTACCTGGTCAACAAATCACCCTCATTAGTGTTGGATGAGAAGACTCCACAAGAGGTATGGAATGGTAAGGAACCTTCTCTCACACATCTTAAGGTATTTGAATGTGATGAATATGTTCATGTTCCAAAGGAAAACATGAGTAATCTAGATAAGAAGGCCAAAAAGTGTATCTTTATTAGATACAAAGATGGTATCAAAGGTTATAAGATTTGGAACCCGGAAACTAAGAAGGTAGTGTATAGCTGAGATGTGGTATTTAGAGAAATGAAGGATGTTGTTAAACAAGAAGTCCCACCAAGTAAGGAAGAACCAGATAAAATAAAGTTTGATTTAAAAGATGATGAGTCAGACTCTATAGAAGAACAGGAATCAGAAGATGAAGATCCTCATACTCCAGTATTGAGGAGATCAGTTCGGAAAAGGATACCAGAAAGGTGTACTCCATCTGATTTACATTCAAATTTTTCTTTGTATATTACTGATGATGATCCTAGAACTGTCAGGAGGTAGTGGATTCAGAGGATGCAAATCTCTGGAAAAGGGCCATGAATGAAGAAATGTCATCTTTGGATAAGAATGAGGCTTGGGATCTAGTGGAGTTTCCAATTGGAAGAAATCCCATTGGAAGCAAATGGTTATTTAAAAATAAGTTGAATGCAAAATGAAAATTGGACTAACACAAAGCTCGGTTAGTAGCAAAGGGTTATTCCCAGGTTGAGGGAATTAATTTTGGTGATATTTTATTCCTTGTTTCGAGGTTAACCTCCATAAGATTTTTATTATCTATTGTTGTTGCATTTGATTTTGAAATAGAACAAATGGATGTGAAGACAACATTCCTACATGGGGATCTGGAAGAAGAGATCTATAAGAAACAACCAAAAGGTTATGTTGTGAAGGGAAAGAAGGAGCTGGTATGCAAGCTGAAAAAGTCTCTGTATGGTTTAAAACAATCACCAAGGATGTGGTATAAAACATTTGACACTTATATGTTGGGACTTGGCTTCACAAGAAGAAAAGAGGATCATTGTGTGTATTTTAAATTAATTGGTGATCATTTGATTTATTTGGTCTTATATGTGGATGACATGTTGTGTATAGGAAACACCAAGGAGATTATCCAGTATGTGAAAAACTCAGTTTTCCTCTAAATTTGACATGAAGGATCTTGGTGCTTCAAATTTCATTTTGGGCATGGAAATTAAAAGAGATCGAAAAAGGAGGAAACTCTGGTTAAATCAGAGAAAACATGTCGAGACAATATTACAGAGGTTTAATATGCAGGAATGCAAACCGGTCAATGGTTCCTATTCCTATTGGTGTAAAGTTATCTGTGGATCAGTGTCCCAAGACGCATGAAGAGGAGGAGGACATGTCTCATGTTCCATATGCGAGTGTAGTTGGCAGTTTGATGTATGCAATAGTCTGTACTAGACTGAAAATTGCACATGCAGTGGGAGTTTTGAGAAGGTATATGTCAAAACCAGGGAAGAAGCATTGGACAATAGTAAAAAGGGTTTTCAGGTATTTGCGTGGCACTGCTAACTATGGATTGTGCTACGAAGGAACACCAGGATTGGACAGAGTAATGTATATACATGGCTTTGTGGATGTAGACTGGGCTGGAGATCTGGATCGTAGGAGATCTACAAGTGGGTATGTGTTTAACCTATTTGGAGGAGCAATAAGTTGGATGAGAAAAAGACAGGCTGTCAGGGATGATTTTAAGGATGGAAATTTATTTTTAAATGTATAAACCTTGGCGAATATTACTAATCCTTCATATGTCAAATATAAATGTTTGGCGATATTTTTTTAAAAATATTCAAATTTCTGAGTATTTTATATATTTTTTTATAAAATTTTGGCGATTTTTAAGGTAAAATAATTTTATCCTATAGAACTTGGGTGAATCATTTTTAAAATAGAGAATCTTGGTTTTGTAAAAACCATGGAAAGTTAGCCCATGAGAGAAATTTAGGCCCTAAAATCATCCCTGCAGGCTGTAGTGGCACTTTCAACTACATAAGCTAAATACATGGCAGCCACTCATGCAAGTAAGGAAGCAGTATGGTTACAAATATTGTGTTCAGGTTTTGGGTTGGTACATCAAGCTGTAAGGAAATATTGTGACAGTCAGAGTGAAATTTTTCTGGCGAAGAACCCAACTCATCATTCAAAGACAAAGCATCTTGATATTCAATATCACTTTGTGAGAGACATGTTTGAAGAAAAGAAAGTATTGTTGATGAAGGTGGACACTTTGAAGAATGTTGCAGATTCATTAAAAAAATCTGTGAGCACTGAGAAGTTCTCTTGGTGTAGAGGATCCATGGTCATTGTTGACTATGTAACCCTATAACCCCCTATACGCAAAGAAAACAACAAGTGGGAGAATGTTGGGTATGTGTTATATTATTTTCATGAGTAGTAGCATCATATGCGTCGGGTGTGTAGGGGGTTCGAGGGCAGTGCCCCCGAGAAAAAAAATTCTTCCTCGATAAATGTGTCACATGCCTTAGGAAACGTGTTACATATTTAGGTGGTTTTTCGACACATGGTTTTTGCCAATGGTTTTCTATTTCCAGTTAAGGAATTAGGGTTGTGGACTAATCCATGTCATTGGGTTAGGGTTTTGGATGCCACTAGCTCCTATATGTATATTGTATTGTAAACAATGTATCACATATGAATGCATATAGAATATGCTAGTTTTCTCGGTTTGGGTTTCCAGGGGAAAAATATCTGTGTAATGTTTGTATTTGTCATTGTATCTTTTCTGTTCTTTTACTGTATATTTGTTTGCAATAGATATTGTACAAGGTTAAAATCTACACCATTTACACAAGAAAGTTGCAATGTGGTGGGACCAAATGAAGCAAGTGCAACATGTTAATGAAAGTAGGATCACTTGGAAGCAGTTCAATAAGTACTTCCAGAGGGAGTACCTCTCAAAGAATTTATATGACAAGAAAATGCAGGAGTTCTTTGAACTCCGATTGGGAAGCATGACTATGGAAGAATATGAGACAAAGTTCTTGGGATTGTTAAAGTATGTTAGGCTCATTGGTGATGAGAAAGTGAAAATAAAGAGATTTCTAAGTGGACTTCCAAGCTTTTATAAGGAAAATATCAAGTATGATGAACCCAAGACCTTGAAAGAGGCCATCAGGAAGGCTAAATACCTATATGAGAAAGGCCAGGGAAGAGAATCCCTGCAGAAATCTTGGAAGGACAAGAAAAATGCGAAGTCTGATCAGAGGAGGAAAGGATTCAAACATCCCTTTAGTAGGAATGAGCCTAATAGAAATCATCAAGATCAGTATGCTAAGGGAGATTCCAAGAGGGATTATTCCTTGGGAAAAATGGGAAGACCACCAATCCAATAGTGGGGATGCAAGGAATATCACCTGTACAAGGATTTCCCACACAGAAAAGAAAGAGTGAATACTGTGCACAACATCCAATAAGCTACAACAGTCGAAGATATGGGAAGAATCTATGCATGTTTAAATGATCGACAAGAAGAGTACCAGTCCAATATGATCGAGGTGGAAGGTAAGATCATAAATCAACCTGTTTCTATTTTGATTGATTCAAGAGAAAGTCATTGTTACATTGATCCTAACATAGTGGATAGATTACATTTGGATAAAAGTAAACTTGGAAAAGCAAGTTTGGTTTAGTTAGCCACTGGAACTAAAAGAAGGATCCATGACATGGTCAAAAGTTATTCCATAAGTCTTAATGGTGTGAATACTAGTATTGATGTAAATATCATACCATTGGGGTCTTATGATATTCTGATTGGAATGGATTGGTTGGACAAGCATCATGTTGTCCTAGATTGTCATAAAAAGACATTTACATGTCTTGATGGAAATGGAAAATAGAGCACTATCAAAGGAGTTCCAAGACCCATATCTAGAAGGGAGATTTCAGACTTACAGCTGAAAATATGTTTTAGGAAAGGATGTCAACTATATGAATCTCATGTGGAAGATCCATATAATACAAAGGGGCCAAGCCTTGAAGATTTCTCGGTGCTACTGGATTTTGAAGATGAATTCCAAGAAATACCAGGATTGCCACCAAGGAGGGAGATAGATTTCTCAATTGATTTAGTGTCAAGAGCTTCCTCGGTGTCAAAAACACCTTATAGAATGAGCACACTAGAGTTAAAAGAATTACAAATGCAGTTGGAGGAATTGTTGATGAAAGGTACAAATGTCCAAGTGTTTCACCTTAGGGAGGACGAGTACTTTTTGTCAAAAATAAGGATGGAACCTTGAGGCTGTGTATTGACTTCCGATAGCTGAACACGTACACTATAAAAAAAAAGTATCATTTACCCCGAATTGATGAACTCTTTGATCAACTAAAAGGAGCAAAGATATTTTCAAAGATTGACCTGAGGGCAGGATACCATCAGGTAAGAATCAAGGAAGAAGACATTCATAAGACAACCTTTAGGACCATGTATGGGCATTATGAATTTGTAGTGGTGCCATTTGGACTAACCAATGCACCAACTATCTTCATGTTCTTAATGAATGGCATATTAAGAAATTAATTGGATAATTTTTTCATAGTATTATTGGATGACATACTTTTCTATTCTAAGTCTGAAAAGGAGCATGAACATCACTTAAGACTGGTATTGCAAGTACTGAGACAACATCAGTTGTATGCCAAGTTGAGTAAGTGTTATTTTTATGAAAAGCAGATCCATTACTTGGGACACATTATTTCAAAGCAGGGCATAGCAGTAGATCTAGAGAATATCGAAGCCATTAGAGGATGGCCAACACCCAGTAATGTTTCAGGTGTCAGATATTTTATGGGATTAGTTGGATACTACAGAAGGTTCATAGTAGGGTTATGTAAGATTTCACATCCCATCACTTCCTTGCAAAAGAAGGGAACTAAATTTGAATGGACACACAAGTGTGAAAATAATTTTAATATATTGAAGGAATTACTTACTAGTGGACCTGTGTTAAAGATTTCTAACCCAAATAAAAGTTTTGTGGTATGTACAGATGCATGTAAGGAAGGAATTGGGGGATTCCTCACACAAAATGGACATGCCATTGGATATGAGTCCAGAAAGATTATGGAACATGAGAGGAACTATGCCACCCACGAATTAGAACTTACTGCCATTGTCCACACCTTGAGGATGTGGAGGAATTACTTCATGGGGAAGAAATTTGAATTAAGGACATACCACATTGGCCTGAAGTATCTTTTTGAACATCCAACATTGAATTCCATGCAAACAACATGGCTGGAATTTTTTAAGTGAATATGACTTCGATATCAATCATATCAAGGGAAATGAGAATAATTTTCCAATGCACTTAGTAGAAGAGTGCATCTCATGCATGCTGCCTCTGTCAGTATGCATCAATCAGACTTGAAGAGCAGAATTTTAGATGATCTTTTTACAGATCAACATTACCTACAGGTAAAGGAAAACTTACAACAAAGAGATGTACAACAAAAAATAAAGGATAATGAGATAAAGGAAGATGGATTACTCGTGCATAAAAATAGAATCTATATTCCTAGTTCTGGAGAACTGAGAAATTTGGTACTGAAGGAAATGCATGATGTTCCTTATGCTGGACATCCTGATTACCAGAAAAAAAAATTACAGCAGTAAGAAGCCAATTATTTTGGTGAGGAATGAAGAAGGATGTTTCCAATTACATCGCTTGATGGATGGAATGTCATAAGTTGAAGGCTAAGCATAGGCACCCAACAGGTTTGCTGCAGCCATTGCCAATTCTAGAGTAGAAATGGGAAGTGATCACCATGGATTTCATCATAGGATTACTGAGAATGAATAAACAACATGATTCAATCATGGTGGTGGTTGAAAAATTAACAAAGGCTGCTCATTTTGTGCCTGTGAATACAACACATATAGTGGCTAATATTACATAAATTTTTATGAAGGAAATTGCTAGGTTGCATGGGATACCTAGGACAATTGTCTTGGATAAAGATACAAAGTTTACTTCCAATTTATGGAAGGGATTGTTTAAAGGATTTGGCACAAATCTAAACTTTAGCACAACATATCATCCCCAGACAGGTGGACAAATGTAACACCCTGTTTCCCCTGGTCTGTAAAAATAACTATATTGGCCAAAAACTATGGCAAACTCAAAGATGTAAATGTTTGATTTGACAGACCTTTGTATAAAAGGTCGATGAATGAAAATTATATCAGGAATATGTGTCCCATGATTGTTGGGAGGGGGATGTGCTGAAAGAGACCATGATGGCTAATGAGAGGTGGTGGAAGGGGCCGGGAATGGCTGCGTTAACTTCCATTGAACCGAAACCATACTGGTTTGTACATGCTCGGAAACCAAAGCTCACTCTCAGACCCCTGAATGAATTACCCACCTGGATGGTAGGTGGGGAGGCTCCTCAAGAGTAAATGAGGGGATGGGGGTGAACCTCCCATCCGTAGAATCTCTCAGACCTGACCATCGGACAGGGAAATTCGTGCCACACACAACCTCACAGGAAAAAGGCAAGGAAAGAAGTGTGGAAGGGGGGGGTGTAGAGCAGAGCACGCGCGACAGGAATCATCGAAGGAGAACCAAAAGAACTTTGGAAAATACAATGAGTCATGAGTAGAGGAGAAAGAGAGTAACCTTTGTCCTTGACTTCTGACGAGAGGGAAGTAGGAGACTGAGTCTCAAGCATCGTGGTCCAACTCAGGGGTGGCTAGTGGTAAATCCAATTAGAATCACTGAGCCTATGGTTGGGTGGAAACGAGCACCCCTCTCAGTAGTCATGTCACACCTGGTGTTTTTCTGATAAGTGTTTATATCTTGTGTCTTGAATTGAATATAATGGATGCATGCTCATGTTTTGACACTCATAAATGATTTATGTATATCAGTGTTTGCCTGGTGTTTTGACCAGAAATAATGGATGCATGCTCATACATATATGACCATAATCGGTTTATGTAGAGAATGAATAAGTTCAGATTATGAGCCCATTTCCCTTGAGATTTGTCCCATTTATTTGACCCACGATATGCCCTAGTTTGATTTTCCCAAAGGTACCTCCTCCTAGGAAGTTCCTTCACCTTCCAGAGTCGGCATGAGTTCCTTTAAAGGAATACCGTTTTAGAAACCATACAAGCTTACCTCACCACTGACACAGAGTTCATAGCTCAGTAAATTAAGAAGGCCTTTTAGTCAAGTCACCTAGCCTAGAGATATTTACCCAAGAACCCATTGAAGGATTTTGTAGTCTAAGTTTGGAAGTCTTGTATCCGAGAGAATGGTTTCCTCAGGTTTCAACGTTTCAGAGTTTCGGCTCTCGGGAACTCAAGTGTGAGACCTCTTGTTTGCGCACATTATGAAATCCCAACTTGAGAAACCCCGAAATGAGCTTAGTGTATATATGGGCTTCAGAGTTTCAGCTCCCGGGAAACCCAGGTGCGAGACCTCTTGTCTTCGCATATCGTGAAACCCCGACTTGCGAAACCATGAAATGAGCTTAGTGTATATATGGGCTTCGGAGTTTCGACTCCCGGGAAACCTAGGTGTGAGACCTCTTGTCTGCATACATCACAAAATCCTGACTTGCGAAACCCTGAAATGAGCTTAGTGTATATATGGGCTTCGAAGTTTCGGCTCCTGGGAAACCCAGGTGCGATCCCCCTCGTCTTTGCACATCACAAAATCCCGGTACGCGAAGTCCTGGTAGGTGAAATCCCAAAGAGGCTTAGTGTGAATAGGATTTCGGGTTTCGGGGTTTGAAGAGTCGAAGAACTCAAATCCCTTGCATTCCAAACTCCTGGTTTCCAAAGTCCCGATACAGTTTCCGAAGTCCTGAAATGAGAAAGGTGTTTCTTGGCTTAGCCTGGGGTCATAACCGATGATCACATGGAGGTGAAGCCTCTGTTTGGTGATTGAGTTGTACACGACGGATTTTCAATGAAAGAACCAGTGGATCAGTTTAGTGAAGGTCTCGATCGGCAGACCTAGCCTACGCTAGAACCTCGTAGGAATTCGGGAACTCTGTCCCTCGATAAAGAAAAATGAAGAAAAAAGGCGCAAGATCTATTATGCCATAGTGGGTGTGTGACAAATTGGTATCAGAGCATGGTTACAACACTTGGCTTACTTGGGCTCATGAACAGATTGCGCAAATACTCCATTCAAAGTACTCTTAACATGATTAACCCTCTATCTTAACCCCCTTAATCACAAGTTGAAGTGAAGAATGAAAACTCCTATTGTGTGTGTGCATGTGAAAAATATGAATTATGTATTGGTTATGAATGAATATAAATATTGACTAACAACAAGCATTTTTCTTTTGCACACGAGCGGGAGATCAACCGCGGGAAATTGCAGATGCATAGAATGGTGAATCACCATGAAGTGGGGGATGTCTCCCACAATAGAGACAAAGAGTATGATGAAAGGACGGTGATAGGGACCCCTCCAAATCTAGCTGATACTATGAGGACCCTCATGGTCGAACTACAGAGCTGCAAGGCTGACAACGAGAGGATGATAAAAGGGCAAGAGAAGCAAACGAAAATT
Source organism: Picea sitchensis (assembly GCA_010110895.2). NCBI lineage: Eukaryota > Viridiplantae > Streptophyta > Pinopsida > Pinales > Pinaceae > Picea > Picea sitchensis. Next base: position 779,909 of record SNQJ01S0000110.1, read on the forward strand.
AATGCAGTCTTACTGTAGATTTTATCCAACATACAAAGACAATTGTAGCATGAACCTGACACCAATCACGCAGACCGACGACAAACAAAGAAAAGTCGAAGTCCACTTGAAATACAAAAACGTTGTCTTTTAAGTGGCCACACTGGGAAGAGCACCTCGAGAAAATTCCACCCCAGAGATAAGGGACAAGCGTCGAACGATTCCTATGGAAAGGAAGTAGGTGACTTAGAGGGATCTTCTAGCAGTAGGACTAGTTCCTATTCCCAAAGAAAAAGGAAGAAGCGGAAGCATTCCAAGAGCCATAATCTCGAAGAATTCAGGAAGGTCAAACCACCCTCTTTCGACAATGAAATAAAGAAGGGAGAGGAAGCAGAGGCATGTTTTCTTGGACTAAAGAAGTATTTTAGAGTCCATGACTTCGCAGAAAATTTGAAGGCCCGAGTGGCCACCTTCAACTTGAATGGAAAGGCTTCCATTTGGTGGGAATACCTTAAGAATGTAAAAGGGATTCACGAAGAGGGCCTGTCTTGGGAATGGTTTGAGAGATACTTCAGGGAGAAGTATCTGTCGAAAAATTATTTTGACAAAAAGACTAAAGAATTCTATGAACTCAAGCTGGGGAAACTCACCATAGAGGAATATGTTAGCAGATTCCTCGAGTTTCTAAGGTATGTACCCTATATAAAAGCAGAAAAGGTAAAGGTGCAACAGTTCATCAGCGGACTACCTAAGGACTATCAAAACAACATTGAGTTTGATGAGCCAAAGACCCTAGAAGACACTATCTGAAAGGCAAGATATTGTTATGAATAGCTTGGGCATCGGACATAACCTCATGAAGGCTGGAAGGAGAAGAATAGTTTGGGATTCCAGAAAAAGGGGTTTAAATCTCCAAGATTTAAAAATTATAAAAAGGACTCAAGGATGAGCTTTCCAACCTGAAGTGTACATCAGAAAAATTTTCCCTCCCAAAGTGGAAATAAACCTTTTGGATCTACCCTAGGAAGGATTGATAACCTAAAGAAAGAAACCTTGAAATGTTGGGGTTGTGGAGAAGAGCATCTATTGAGGGACTGCCCGCACCGACAACAGAACAGTTGGAGAATTTACAACGTTCAAGAAGCTACCACCATCAATGATGTGGCCAGGAGTATGCCACAAATTTATGCAGCCGTGGATAATAAACAAGATAACCACCAAGCTTCAGTGGTGGAGATAGAAGGTATGATCACCAACCATCTAGTGTCTATTCTAATCGACCCTGGTTCAAATTTGAGTTATATAGACCCTAAGGATTATGATAAGTGTAAATTACAACCACATAAACATGCCAAGACATGGTTGGTACAGTTAGCCACTGGCACCAAAAGAAATGTAGCGGAGGTCATACCAGCCTGTCAATTTACTATGGGTGAATTCCCCACACAAGCAGCCCTTAATATACTACCCCTAGGATCATATGACCTGTTGATCAGTATGGACTGGCTAGCCACATATAGAGCCAGGCTGGACTGTTACCATAAAACCTTAGAATGTGTAAGTGAAGGAGGAAGAAGGATAACCCTTCAAGGGATCCAAAAACCTGTCTCGATGAGACAAATATCAGCTCTTCAAATGAGGAGATATTCCAGAAAGGGATGTCCACTATATGTGATACAGGTATTGGAATCAATTGAAAATGAAAAACCAAGCCTCAAGGACCATCCCATACTAGAATAATATAGAGATGTATTTCCTGAAGAAGTATCGGGTCTACCTTCGAGAAGGGACATTGAATTCTCAATAGAACTTGCACCATGAGCAGTGCCATTGTTTAAAACACCCTATAAGATGAGCACACCCGAGCTATTTGAGCTTAAATTACAATTGAAAGAAATGATGAACAAAGGCTATATTTGGCCCAACGTGTCTCCCTGGGGAGCACCAGTCCTGTTTGTGAAAAATAAAGACGGTACCCTCTGACTGTGCCTAGATTACAAACAACTCAATAAGGTAACCATAAAGAACAAGTACCCCTTACCCCGGATCGATGACTTGTTCGATCAATTGGGAGGTGCTTCCATATTCTCAAAGATTGACTTGAGATCTGGATACCATTAAGTCCAAATCAAGGGTGAAGACATCCACAAAACTGCCTTCTGGATGAGATATGGTCACTATGAGTTTGTGGTAGTACTATTTGTATTAACCAATGCCCCTTCCACTTTTATGTGCTTGATGAACAATGTGCTTAGCAAATTCCTAGACAAATTTGTACTGGTTTTTATTGACAATATATTAATTTATTCCAAGAATAGAGAGGAACATGAGGAACATCTTAGGCTTGTACTTCAAGTGCTAAGAGAACATCAGCTCTATGCCAAATTTAGCAAGTGTGACTTTTTCCAGAAGCAAATACATTACTTGGGTCATGTCATATATGAAGAAGGAGTAGTAGTAGACCCTGACAAGATCAAGTCTATCATGGAATGGCCTACCCCAAAGGACGTTTCAGATATCAAGTCCTTTATGGGCTTAGCAGGATACTATAGGAGATTTATAAAAGGATTCTCCAAGATTGGTTTTCCAATCACTTCCCTCCAGAAGAAGGGGGCTAAATTCACATGGACACAAAAATGTGAAGAAAGATTTCAATCCCTAAAACACCTACTAACGCATGCACTCATGTTGAATATCGTTGATCCCGAAACTAACTTCCTTGTGTTCACAGACGCCTGCAAGGAAGGTCTCAGAGGAGTCCTTATGCAAGGTGGAAGTGTTGTCTTCTATGAATCCAAAAAATTGAATGAGCATGAAGTCAACTATGTGACCCATGATCTAGAGATGGCCGCCATAGTGCACGCCTTAAAAATGTGGAGGCATTACCTCCTGGGAAGGAAATTTGTATTTATGACAGATCACTGTGGATTACGATATCTATTTGACCAACTAAAGCTCAATGCCAGACAAGCTAGGTGGATGGCCCTCCTTAGCGATTTTGATTTTGAAATCAAACATATCAAAGGAAAAGAAAATAAGGTGGTTGATACCCTTAGCTGAAGTATGAAAACAATTCACCTGGCAGCGGTGAGCACCTGCGAGACAGATGTCAAGGAAAGAGTCAGGAATGCATAAGAAACAGACATATTCTTCTAGACTGTGACCTTGTATCTGGAGCAAGAACCCACAAGGATAAAGTGTGAAGGCTACCAGATGATAGATGGAGGTCTGCTAACTTACAAAAACATATTGTATATTCCATATTGTGACGACTTGAAGAGGTTCATAATGGATGAACTACATAAAAGACCCTATACTGGTCATCCAGGATACCATAAGATGATCACGGCCACTAGGAAAGAGTTCTATTGGCCGGGATTGAAGAAAGACATAGCTGAATACTTAGTGAAATGCATAGAGTGCCAACAGGTTAAAGCAGAACACCAACACCCAGCAGGATTATTACAACCTCTACCAATCCCGAAATGGAAATGGGAAACCATCTCCATGGATTTCATCACTGGATTACCAACCTCAACCAAAGAGAATGACACCATCATGGTAGTGGTGGATAAATTGAGCAAGTCCACTCATTTTATCCCCATCAAGTTGACTTGCAAGGTGATAGACATCGCCCACGTATTCATGAAGGAGATATTCAGACTACATGGTATGCCTAAAGAGATCGTGTCTGAAAAAGACACGAAATTTACTTCCAACTTTTGGAAATCCTTGATGGGGGGTCTAGAGACCAAATTGTTGTTTAGCATAGCCTATCATCCTCAAACCGATGGACAAATGGAAAGAGTGAACCAAATATTAGAAGACATGCTAAGGATGCATGTAATGCATCAACCCAAAAAGTGGGAAGACTACCTGCCACTGGTGGAATTCACCTACAACAACGACTGCCAAGAATCCCTGAAGATGAGTCCTTTCGAAGTCCTCTATGGTAGGTTGTGCAACACTCCAGTTAGTTGGAGTAACCACGTAAACAAAGTTACTAATGGACCTGACATGCTGAAGGAAATGGAACAACAAGTGACTCAGATAAAACAAAATTTAAAGGTCGCCCAGAACTGACAAAAAAGTTACGTTGACCGAAAGAGAACTCCAAGAGAGTTCAGGGCAGGAGACCACGTATATCTCAGAGTTAAACCCAGGAAGAGTTCCTTGAATATGGGATCTTGTGCCAAGTTGACACCTCAGTATTGTGGACCCTTTGAATTTCTAGATAGAGTGGGGCCTGTATCCTATAGGCTAGCACTTCCTCCCATAGTAAAAGCGCATAATGTTTTCCATGTTTCATTATTGAAGAAATATGTACATTATTCTAATCATATAATTGACTGGTCTGTGATCCAGGTGCAACCGAAGGGAGAATTCCTACCAGAAACTCAATGCATATTGGACAAAAAGGAAACCCTACTCAGGAACTGAACCATTGCACAGGTCAAGGTGCAGTGGAAACATTTTGGCCCAGATGAGGTGACATGGGAAATGGAAGATGCCATGAAACATGCATATCCGATTTTCTTTACTTCTGTACATACATGTCATGTTGATAGATAGAACATTGGGGACACTGTTCCTTTAAGGGGGAGAGATTTGTAACACCCCATTTCTCCCAGTCTGTAAAAATAACTATATTGGCCAAAAACTATGGAAAACTCAAAGATGTAAATGTTTGATTTCAAAGACCTTTGTATAAAAGGTTGATGAATGAAAATTTATCAGGAATATGTGTCGGATGATTGTTGGGAGGGGGATGTGCTGAAAGAGACCACGATGGCTGATGAGAGGTGGTGGAAGGGGCAGGGAATGGTTGCGTTAACTTTCACCGAACCGAAACCATACTAGTTTGTACATGCTCAGAAACCAAAGCTCACTCTTAGACCCCTGAATGATTTACCCACCCGGATGGTAGGTGGGGAGGCTCCTCAAGAGTAAATGAGGGGATGGGGGTGAACCGCCCATCCGCAGAATCTCTCAGACCTGACCATCAGACAGGGAAATTCATGCCACACACAACCTCGCAGGAAAAAGGCAAGGAAAGAAGTGTGGANNNAGAGCACGTATGACAAGAATTGCGGAAGGAGAACCGAAAGAAATCCGGAAAATACAGTGAGTCATGAGCAGAGGAGAAGGAGAGTAACCTTCGTCCTCAACTTCTGACAAGTGGGAAGTAGGAGACTAAGTCTCAAGCATCGTGGTCCAGTTCGGGGGTGGCTAGTGGTAAATCCGATTGGAATCACTGAGCCTACGGTTGGGTCGAAACGAGCACCCCTCTTAGCAGTCATGTCACACCTGGTGTTTTTTTTATAAGTGTTTATATCTCGTATCTTGAATTGAATATAATGGACATATTCTCATGTTTGTACACTCATAAATGATTTATGTATATCAGTGTTTGCTTGGTGTTTTGACCAGAAATAATGGATGCATGCTCATACATATATGACCATAATCGGTTTATGTAGAGAATGAATAAGTTCATATTATGAGCCCATTTCCCTTGATATTTGTCCCATGTGTTTGACTCACGCTATGCCTTGGTTTGATTTTCCTGAAGGCACCTCCTCCCGGGAAGTTCCCACACCTTCTAGAGCCGGCATGAGTTCCTTTAAAGGAATACCTCTTTAGAAACCATTTGATCTTACCTCACCCTTGTCACAGAGTTCATAGCTCGGTAAATTAAGAAGGCCTTTTAGTTAGGTCACCTAGCCTGGGGATATTTACCCAAGAACCCGTTGAAGGATTTTGTAGACTAAATTTGGAAGCCTTGTACATGAGAGAATGGTTTCCTTAGGTTTCATTGTTTCAGAGTTTTGGCTCCCGGGAACTCAAGTGTGAGACGTCTTGTCTATGCACATCGCGAAATCCCGACTTGCGATACCCCGAAATGAGCTTATTGTATATATGGGCTTCAGAGTTTCAGCTCTCGGGAAACCTAGGTGCGAGACCTATTGTCTTCGCATATCGCGAAACCTTGACTTGTGAAACCCCGAAATGAGCTTAGTGTATATATGGGTTTCAGAGTTTCGGCTCCCGGGAAACCCAGGTGCGAGACCTCTTGTCTGCGCACATCACAAAATCCGACTTGTGAAAATCTGAAATGAGCTTAGTGTATATATGGGATTCAGAGTTTCGGATCCCGAGAAACCCAGGTGCGAGACCCCTCGTCTTCGCAAATCGCGAAGTCCTGGTCTGCAAAGTCCCGGTAGGTGAAATATCAAAGAGGCTTAGTGTGAATAGGATTTTGGGTTTGAAGAGTCAAAGAACTCGATTCCCTTATGTTAGCGTCAGAAGTCACTCCTGGATTTCTTGCAGGAGCAGAGTCCAACGCCCATCAGTTTTATGTCACGATAGATTTTAATGGGTGATCAAATGGGTAGAGACTCGGGGAGATATCACTCTAACTCGGGGATTGGGTCTGGTATGTAAGGAACAAAGGAGGTTTTGATCTAAATTCAGTCAGTGAGTTGATTTAAAGATGAGCAGGTTGAAGACTTGGTGAGAGAAGTGAACAAACTACCTCAAGCAACAGACCTTTCAGTAGTTTGTAGAAGAAAAACTATGAATGCAAGATCCTCTTGGTTCAGGGCTTCGAGAAACTGAAAGGGGGACTTGACTGGATCCTCCAATTCCAAGTCGTTCAACGCTAAGAAAATCACAGAGACCGATTAGAAATAATGCAACTTTTACAGTGATCCAACCTACATCATCCTATAACAGTTACAACTCGACTGGATCCTCCAATTCCGAGCTGCTCTAATACATTGTAAACAAAGACGTGAAAGAAACTGACATCCATAAGACAAGAAGTCTCAAAATTCCACACATAACCAGGAATAATAGTGCTTCATTAAAGCTTTACAACCGGGAGCCTTGCTCCACCATTGATGATTACAAAATACAAAGACTGAGTCTATATACTCAGAAAAATTTGCCTAACAGAGGTGTGCTCAGTCATACAAGGCTTGGTGTTCCTTCATCCAAATTCAGACGGATATTCTTTGTCAGACGCCGCCTTAACTACGCATGGCTCCTGCAAGGGGAGTATTTGAGCCATTAAGTGCTGAGTTAGCATGTGCAGACCTCTCTGGCTAGTCAAGGACTCGGCATGGCTTCTTTGGAAAAATTGGTACATAGGACCCTCTCGGGCAGACATATTGCCAGACCCTCCATACATTACACTTAATGAATGAGGAGAGGTTTCAACCACCCCTTCTCACCTTCATTTACTCCAAGCGAAAACCAGGATTGAGCTCGAATTAGATGGCACCTGGAGATCATGATGATCCCCTCTGTGGCCAAACTTGACGCCTTTGGCCCTTCTTGCACAGCTCTTTTTATTTCCCAAGTGACCACGGGATGTGACCCTGTGTTTATTCTCAAGGCAATTTCGATGTTCGTGAATGGGAAGGAGCTAATCCTTGCCTCTCACAGTCGCGATGAGTGAAACGCTGAGATGGCTTAATTGGGCGCCACGCGTCCTTCTCAGATCTGATGGTCCTGAACTCACTCGATGATACTGTGGGCCCAGGTCCTGGATGCTCTTGGAACTTCACGCCTTGGGGATATGAAGGAGCCGCTCCTTGCACTTCAAAGTTGCAATGGGCGAAAAGGCGAGGAGCCTAATTGCGCACCAAGTGTCCCCTTTGGATGGACGACTGAGACTGCTCCGTGATACTACGGGCCCGACTTTAGGCGCTTTCTGTGCTTCGGGGTTCGGGGTTTCAAGATGTAGAACAACATAGAACCCTCACCCTTCGAACTCGCAAATGCCGAAAATCCGACGCGACTAGATCACACACCACATGTCCTTTGGATGGACGACTGCTATCCTTTCTTGCATGCAATATGGGCGCTATCTATCATGCTAATCTCAGTGCAACTCCACTAACTGCGATTTTCTGCCGAACGCCGATCTGCTCTTAGGGATGAATCTAGACCGTCGATAATATAATCTCACTCGCTTACTTACTTGGAAGCCTAAAACGTGATTTTTCTGTGCTGCGCTTGGGCGCTTCTCATGCAACTTGTAGATATGAATACTCTTGTGCCTAGGAAAAGAACTGTTACTAACATTAGGCTCCATGGGGGATAGAGTCATCCCTATGATGCTCTAAGGACTCATTTTGCAGCTCCAGTGCCTTGTTGTTGGGCTATGGAGTCATTTATTAAAACTTAATGATGGAAAGAAAAACAATATTTATAACCGTGAAAGATCCAAGTGTGGCTAAAGAGAAAAATAATTTTAGGAAATGCCCATTCATAGGGCCATTGAAAATTTCTTGATCCTTCAAATCCCGTACCCTGTAGGTGTTATTCGAGAATACTTCAAATACTTTGAAAGGCCCGATCCACAGGGCTTCGAATTTTCCCTGCTTGCCTTTATCTTGTTTAGGAGCATCCCATTTCAGTACTAGGTCTCCTATCCGAAACTCTTCCTTCTTGGCCTTCTTATCAAAAACGTGCTTGATCCTTTGCTGATGGTCCTGAATTCTATCCATTACCTGCTCCTTGGCCTGCTGGACTTCCACTAGCTGATGAATTCTTCTGATCATGTCATCAGGCTCCTCTTGATGATCCTGGAGGAATTTTGCTACAGGAATGGCTAAATGAGAAGGAAAAACAGCCTCTGCTCCATAGACTAATTGGAAATGAGATATGCCTATAGATCTCTTTGTGGTCACTCGATCGACCCATAGAGAAAATTTCAATCTTGAATGCCAGGCCTTCTTGTTGTCTTCCAACAGTCTTTTGATGATCCTTATCAGGATTTTGTTGGAGGATTCTGCTAAACCATTGCCCTGGGGATAGTATGGGGTGGAGTGAATCAGTTTGATCCTGAATTGCTCACAGAACTTGGCTAAAAACTCATCCCTGAAAGATGTCGCGTTATCAGTGACAATCTTACTTGGGCAGCCGAATCTTGTAATGAGGTCCTCCAGGAATCCAATGATTACCTTGTGGGAAGCACTCCTGGTGGGGATAGCTTCAATCCACTTGGTAAATAAATCTGTAGCAGTCAGGATCCATTTGTGCTTCCCACTGGAAGCGAGGTGAATTTATCCAATGAAATCTAGGCCCCATTGCTAGAAAGGTCTTGAAACAACCACAGGATTTAATGAAAAAGACTTGAGCTGTTGTTTTCCTGCAAATCTTTGACATTTGACGCAAGCTCTAACCCTTCTCTAGGCGTCGGTGAATACGGTGGGCCAGTAGTACCCAGCCCTGAGGATTTTGTAGGCTGTGGTTTTCCAGAAATGATGCCCTCCACATAGGCTGTCATGAAATTCAACCATGATCCTATCAGCCTCTTGCGGATCTACACATTTCAAAAGCAACCCCAAGGGGTCTTTCCAATATAAAACTTGATCGATAAGGCAATATATGACTGCTTTGAGCTTCAGAGCTTTTGCCTTGTTTCCTTGCAGGCTGTCTAGAGGCCGCAACTCTTGCAGGAAATATATGACATCCCTATACCAGGGACATCTAGCCAATGGGGGCTCCCTATTAGGGTCTATTTCAGATAGCTGACCCTGCTGAATTTCTAAGCATTCGTTGATGAAACTTACCCCCAAGGCTTGGCAATTGGCTTCAACCAATAGCTTGGCTAAACCTTGACCCTTGATCAATTTGGTAGGCTTTATTTCCAGGTCAAATTCCAGAATCCTGCCTATCCACTTACTCCTCCTCTCATCTATGTCAGGCTAAATAAGAATGTCTTTAACAATAGTTGAGGGGACATAGGCAATGATTTTTTATTGTAGGACATAGATTCTAAATGCCTTGAGAGCCTTTACCAAGGCATAGGCCTGCTTCTCCATAGTGTCATACTTGACTTCGGCATCCCTCAATGCTCAGCTGAAATAGGCAATAGGCTGCTCTAGCCCAACCTTGTTTGTCTGTAATAAAACAGTGGCCACCGTGTCAGGTGAGGAAAAGGAGAAAATAAGGAAATGCTTTGAGTAATTGGGACTGATAAGCACAGGGGATTCATTCAAGGCCTTCTTTATTTGCTCAAAGTAATTTCATGATTTAGTAGTCCACCTCACTTCATTTCCTTTCCTTAACATGACTGTTATAATTTTTACCTCCTCAGCAAAGTTAGGAACAAATCTCCTCAGAAAATTAATCTTACCAAGGAAATATTGGACCTCCTTCCTTTACCTCGGGATGGATAAGGCTTGTATTGCCTCAACTCTTCCAGGATCGATCCTGACTCCTTCCGCTGATACTATGTGGCCTAGTAATTTTCCCTCCTGCATGGCGAACAAAGATTTCTTGGGATTCAATGAAATGCCAAAACTCCTGCATTTCAGGAAAACCTTCCTTAGATGACAACAATGTTCTTTATCAGATTTTGAAAATACTGTGATGTCATCCAGATAGACGACCACAAATTTATCCTTTTCCCCAATGAAAGCTATGTCCATGGCATGTTGAAACATTGCCCCTGCATTCATCAATCCAAAAGGCATCTTGGCATACATGAATGTGCCCCATGGAGTGGTAAATGTCGTCTTTTCCCTGTCCTCAAGAAGAACAGAGACTTGATTGTAGCCAGAGAAACCATCGATCATGGACATCCTGGATGCCCCTATTACCCTTTGCAGTATATGTTCCATCTTTGGTAAGGGGTAGTTATCCTTTCGTGAGCTCCTGTTCAGGTTTCTAAAGTCTACACAGAGTCTGATTTCTCCATTCTTTTTCCTTATTGGTACCAAGTTGGACACCCACTCTGAATATCTCAGTGGTATGATGATCTGGGCCTATAGCAACTTCTTCACTTCCCTTTCCATAATAGGCAACATCATAGGATTGATCTGTCTTAGCTTCTGCCTAAATGGATTTGCCTCCCTTTTCAACGGGATTTTATGCTCAATGACATAAGTGTTATATGTTTTGAGATCTTCATAGGTCCAGGAAAACACATCAGCAAATTCTCTCAAAAGTCTAGTGTATTCAGACCACTGCTCCTTTGTCATACTCTTTGATAATTTGACAAACCTGGGCTCACTTTCAGTGCCAATGTTGCACTGAATAGTACCAGCGTCATCCTCCGAGATCTCCCATTTTAAGGACACATCATTTCTATCAAAAAGCCTTTCCAAAGGAACCAGTCCCCTTGGAATATGGTTGTTGGGGAGCTGCATGATGTTACGCTCTACTATTTTACTCAGAAACTTACCCCCATCAAGCTCTTCTTCAGAGACAGAGTCCTGGTCGATATGCATCTCTGAAAATTCTTCGACAGTCTCCAAGAATTTCTTGATGTCGAGATCATCCTTGAATACCTTCCAATGTTTGACGTTGTCAGGTATGGAGGGCCTGCATTTTACTTCCACATCATATCTGAATTTGGGCGGCAAGGGCACTTTGAAATTGCTTGCTGATGTAGCCAAGGAATTTGCCACTGTGTTATTCTCTCTTGGGATGAAAGAAATGTTAAATGTTGAGAAGAAACTGACAATTAGGTCCCATACATCATTTCTGTAACTTCTGAGTCGAGGATGCTTAGCCTGATAAGCGTTTCTGATCTGTTGGACCACCAACTCTGCATCTCTGAACATTGCTACTTCCTGAATTCCCATTTCCCTTGCGACTCTTAATCCTAGGACAATAGATTTATACTTTGCCACATTGTTGGTAGCTTCAAATTCTAGTTTGTATGACAAAGACATGGTTTCCTGAGCAGGTGACACAAAAAACACCCCAACACCAACGCCTTCCCTGGAAGAGGCTCCATCAAAAAACATTTTCCATACGGGGGAGATGGGGGAAGAAAATTCATGAGGAGTGGTGGGATTATTTCTAAGTTTAAGAGGAGGCTCAGTAGCATGAGTGAGTTGTAGTAGACTGGAACCCAAATCAATGTCCAAGGCAAAAATAGGATGGTTGGTAGGATTGGCTTCATCATTAATTATATAGGCCAATTGGGCTTCCCTGTATAGCCTTCTATGTTCTCCTCCAAACACTGGGATAGTAGCATATGTGAGGTCCATTTGCAAAGTTCCCCCCAGTCATTTTATCCAAGATCTTGATAACAACATATCGAACTTGGGGGGGACATCAGCCACTACAATATCCATGACCACACTTTTCATGGGAAACTGAAACAAGGTCACGACCAGGTCTTTGATAGATCCTAGACATTGAACTCTTTTGGAGTCAAAGGAATAGAGGTCATGATAGGATCGGGTGACTTCTAGCCCTAACTCTTCCATGACAGTTTTGGGCATGAGGTTGTGAGAATCCCCCAAATCCATCAAGCAGTTGTGCAGTACCTTGTCATGTATGTTCAAGGAAGTGTATAAGGGAGGGGATGAGTCATTCCTGTCTTCTACCATAGGACCTAGAATAACTGCAGGCTTTTCATCTTGCAAATTGATGGAGTCTGTGGGAAGGCATGAGACCTTAGACTGTAAAAGCTGAGAGAAGCATTTCTTGAACCCTTCATGTTTAATCAATTCGTTTAGGGGCACAGGGATTCTGATCTTTTGAATTTCATGCTCAAAATTAAAAGGAGATGAAAGCTTCGAAATTTCTCTTATTTCGGGGACATGAATTTGGACTATGGGAGAGAAGGGTCGAGGATTCTTACCTTTGTGACTGTCCACTATTTCATTAGTAGGTTTCTCTATTCTAGTGGAATGCTCAGGAAAATCAGGTGCCACTGTCTTTTTCTTAGACCTCAGATCATATCTACCTTGGCTGCCACTAGCCTTGTCTCCCTTGCTCAGTTCATTTAGCTGTCTATCCATGAGAGACTCCGTGTATGCTGATTGAGTGATATGAGGAAAAGGAGGAGTGTCACCGAAGAAATGGATTTCAGGATCAAGCTCATATGTTTCCCCTTCTTCCCCCTTGGTCACAAAATTGTCTTGAAAAGGGGCCTGAATTTTCTTGTCTTCTCTGTCTCTTTCCCTCTCTCTTTGCACAGTCGGGGAAGTAATATTGTTTGGCCTCTTGAAACCTCCTTTGTTTTTGGTGTTTTGAAGGCCCTTGTATGCTTTCATCCCCTCCACCTTCATTCTCTCCATCTCTGCAGACAGAGACTTCACCATCTTGGTCAGTTCATCCACTTGAGGGTGGGGCACTGATGGGCCAGAAGTTGAGGCTTCATATCTTCCCCTTCTCTTGTCTGCGTTGGCCTTGTTCCTCGGTATATCCGCTTATAATACATTAGATTCCACCTCTATGGCCATGTCTTGCATTTGAGCTAAGGAGGTGGCTCTTCTTTCTCTTAATAAAAGACAGAAATCAGAACCAAACGCACTAGCGTAAGAAATCTTGGCCGAGGCTTCTGAGGGTTTTATCTCAACAGGAATTTTATTGTACATCTTATTGAATCTTTTGGAGAAGTCAGAGACAGATTCTCCTTCCATCTTCTTCAAAGACCCGAACTTTGTCATGTAATACATGAAATCCTTCCTATCTCCCCACTGCCTCAGGAAAACACTATCCAGGGCTTCGATCCCAGCAATAGATCCGAAGGCCAATCCTCTAAACCACTTCCTCACCTCACCATCCAGGATCTGGACTAAGACTCTCATCCAGACATCTTCATTTTCAATGTTCAGGTTTTCTGCATAACTGTAGAAAGTAGCCAGGTTCTCTTTCGCAGTTATGTCCCCTTCCCTGGTGAACTTGGGCATATACTTCAAGTAATCTCCAGCAGGGAGAGGATTCATAGGATGGGGTAGGATTAAGGGAGCATATCTGGAAGCAACTATGGCGTCCATTCTATTTAGAGGGGGATTAGCACAATCTGATCATTGGATGCCTGTTGTATGCAGTCGGGGTTGAGCTCTGTTGGTGTCAGTTGTTCTGCTACTTCTGAGGTGTCCAATAATGGTGGGAAATAAGGGCGAAGGAGATGAAGCGCCAAAATTCATGTGGGCCTCGTTTGGGTAAGTTGGTGCATCAACTTCCCGGGGTCGTAACTTTTGCATACGATCTCCGTTTTAGGCGTATGATAGCTCGTTGGAAAGATCTATCCGAGAACTACAACTTTTGGCCGGAGAAACATCGATCTACGATCCATGTTGCTCCACCGTTTTCCCAAAAAACATCGTTTAGGGCCTCAAAATGGCCCCAGAAGTTAAAACTGCTAAAAATAGTAAATTACCAAAATTGCCAGAAACATGTTTTGGGCCAGTTGGAGAAGGTGGGTGGCCACCGATATCCACCTGGATCTCTGCTAAGCAATGCAGGAAGGTCATCTCTCAGACAGGGAAGTTTGTCTTCTTCGTGATTCGCTCTCAGAGTAAGCGAAAGATCGCAGCCACATCCAGGGTCTCTGCGGCCGACCTCTCCACACAGCAGAAGCAAGTAG